>ML813199.1:78477-97930 GCA_009831015.1 Picea engelmannii
TCATAGTGACAAATCCTTGTCTTGACAAGTAATTGTCTTACCTACACCATACCAAACAGTAAGTTGTCAAATTTTTATATTTTAGCTACTCCTTTTGATTATGATATGTTTATTTACATTGACCTACAATCCTCAATTATTTCGTCTGAGACATTTTGACATGTTTTATTTATTTATTATCGATTAACTATTAAGATATATATGATTCAATTTGTACTATAGAGTAGTGTGTACTGAATAACCATGGAAAATAATTACACATCATTGAATGAAAGTGGTCAAAATTTCTCAAACTTGAATCACTCGACACCATACACTAGCCCCTAAGTTGTTTTGTAGACAAAATTTTCACCACTAAAAAAAGAATGCCAACCACTTGTCATCCACAATTGGGTTGGGTTGGATTAAATTATGATGTGTTGATTTGCATCTACATACAATGGTCACAATTTTATGCTACTTACAGTGGTCATAATTTTAGTTTCTAAAACACTTTGGCATGTTCTCATTTTTCATTGTCTGACTAGTAGATTTCATCATGTTATCGTAGATTTCACCATGAATTTTTTATATTCTAGATGCTGATCTTTATTAATAGTGTATAAAAAAGTTACATCAACTACAAACTAAATTTAATCACTACATCTAGAATTGCGTGTGATTATAAAAAATTGAGACAAACGACATCCCATATAAGAAAAGGGTATGTGGATTTTATTGAGAAAGTTGAAACAAATATACTGTATTTATATTGGAAGACTATGGTATATAATCATAATTTCATTTGTTAAAGGTGCTTAGTCATAATCCAAGAAAGTTAAAGGTGACTAACCATAAGCTAAGATGGTTGAAGGTGGTTAGTTAAAAGTGATTGTTATGTGCCTAATCACGACATAGATAACATCTTTATAATAAGGTCATATGTGTACAAATGTTTTCTTTATATAATAATGACATATATACCTAACATAAGTTTAGGGTTAGTGTTTATGTTTCTTATTGTTATAAACATGATTTTCCTCCCTATATATATACCATAACTTATCATTTATCAATATAACAATCAACTTCAAGATTTTATTCATGGAGATTTCTGCCTTCATTTAATTGAATTAGTAAGTGTTAGCCAACCATTAGGTGTGCAAGTATCCCAACCATTATTGTCATTGTTATATTATTTTCAATTTATGCAAGTCTGATCCCTTTTGGGTACTAGGGATGTAACAAGTGGTATCAAAGCTTCAATTAAGATTTGTTGGTGTTTTTTTGTTAGTTCTTAAAAATAAAAGAGAGAAGAAAATGACAATCAATTACTATCATTTCACTGATCAAGGTTGAGTTTCAAGAGCAATTCCATATCTTTATCAATGAAAAGAGAGAGACATTATAGCTACAATTGAAKGGAAAAGGGTATGTGGATTCCATAAACCTAGAATATTATGGAATCCACATACCCTTTTCCATAGAATATACTAACTAGATCCAAAAACCAAAGACATGAAATATGGTACTACACATATAATATATTATCAAGGAAAAAACAAGGTACATGAAATTTGGACATTTGAACAAAAATTTACAAGTTAAATGAGTACATCAATAAAAAATAACATACCAACCTTGCAAGTTCAAAATCTGAGCTAGGTAGATCAAGAATTGGATTTGTTCAACTGGTGGGTGACAGAAAAAATAAACATCTCAAACAAAATCCAAGGATAGTGTCACAACTATAGAAATTGTGTCGCAAAGTCTCTTAAAGTCAGGTATATATAGATCAAATAGTCAACTAGCCATTAACACTGACCAATGAGATAGACAAAATTTTCATCGTTATTGCCATGAAAGTTCTTCGCTTTTGCCACAAACTTTCGTGGCAATAGCGACGAAAATCCCAACTACATTAAAATAACCTATTCATGGATATTGCAATAAACTTTCATGGAAATATCGATGAAAATCCTACCTTGTTTAAAAAAAAGATAAAACTAATGGAAACGTGGAATAATTTCATGGAATAATCCACCCAAATGTACTAGTGTCGATGGGGAAACATCCCATAATACCTCACCCTTGAAGGGTTGGATGTCGTATGATAATCGAAATTGTTGGCTGACACATAGATCTCATCCTTGGCGAAGCCAACCGATGTTGTATGGCTGCGGGTGTGGTGTTGTCGACCATCCCAACTGTTTGACGACCTTTGCTGAGATGAGGTTCTTATGGCTTCCACTATCAACAATAAAATGCAGTGGGGTCCCCTTCACCCACATCTGTGAATGAAAAGGCGCTACCTCTCTTTAGGATCTGTTGGTTCTTCTGGTTGAATTGTTGTGGTCGCGACAAAAGCAGTGGGGTCTGCATCAATGATTTATCCTTTATCAGTATTTTCAGAATCAAATTATGAATCAGGGTTCATATCATTGTCTTTGGTCTCGGCCACAAATCACTGTTTTGAGCGATATTCATCGGTGTTGTGCCAGGGGCTTTTTTGGAAATTGCACCATTTTCTGGTGTCCTGCTTTGTCTTCCCGTGACCCTTCTTTTCCTATGGCTTGGATTGGTTTTCGGGAGACTGTTTGTTAGGGATGTCTTTTTCATACTTTGGTTGTTGTGGATTTGTAGACACAAACTCTCATTTGTTCTGGTGTTTAAATTTCTGGTCGATTTTAACATCGTATTGATAAGCAACACCGAGTGATGAGATGTTGAGAAAATCCATTTCAGTTTGGATGTATCTGTGTAGAGCCCCACGGTATTTCAAAACCAAATGTCGTTCGAAGTCTTTGATACCCAGCTTGGTGTGCAAGGTATGGAAGGTATTGGTGAAATCCGGAACTGCTTGGCCCCTTTCTTGCTGCAGTGTGGTCCATCTCATGTACTGGTCCTCATAGTTGCCAACAGGGTAATATTGTTCCTTTACTGCATCCACAAAAAAAACCCAAGTGGGCTCGACGCCATATATTCCAGACTCCTCTATGAAACTCTGCTCCCAGTAAGTTTCCAACAATGTTTGACACGGGGGAGAGCCTTAAGGAGCGAGAAGATGATCTTTTCTCTGTCAGGAAAATTGTGAACAGAGAAATAACCTTCTAGTAGATTTAACCATTTGTTTAGGGCTTTTGCATCTATTTGTCCTTCAAATACAGGAATATCAAAATTAACTTGTACCTTGAAAAGCAAGGTGCTTCCAAAGTGGTCGCTTGATAAAGATGCGCCTGATGCTATCGAGAGGTGTTGAAGGACGTGGGGAAAATTCTTCATCATTTTGTTCCTTTGTCGCGTGAGAGCTTGCTCAAGCAACAAACTTATAAGATTGGTTGCTCCGTCATTTTTATTTTCTTCCGCCATGGAGGTTTTCTTCGGCATGCAAGAGTGATTGTTTTCAAGAGAGACAAGTTCAAGACCCAAATTTCTATACTCAGACCTCGTCGGGAACTTGCACTAGAAAATGATCAAGAGCAGCCTGCTCTAATACCACTGATCCGGATTATTTTCGACACGAAATGAGAGCCGAGATATAATAAAGAAATGCATAGAGATATCGCAGATATCCAATAATATAACAGAAATGTATCAGAGATGCAACCATAAACACAGATATACAGTGATACATGTTTTCTATTAATGAAAGAAATGTACACAAAGTGTAAAAATACAAAGTGAAAGACTCACTAGAATGGTGTCATCTTATCTCTGAGAAGAGATGTGACGGCTACTCGCATTTGCAAGAAGATGATTACAATGAGGCTTTGAAGACATTTTTACAATAAAGAGGAATGCCAAAAACCCTAGACATTCAAAAACCTAAACCTAGGAGATGAAGCGCCAAAAGTCATGTGGGCCCTGTTTGGGTAAGTTAGTACATCAACTTCCCGGGGTCGTAATTTTTGCATACGATCTCCGTTTTAGGTGCATGATAGCCTGTTGGAAAGGTATAATCGAGGAGATTCATTTTGAGGGCTCAATCATGCTTTTTCATATAATTGGGAAGCTCGATCTCGAAAAAGCTTCATTTAGGCCCTCAAAATGGTCCCAAAAGTTAAAAACTGTTAAAAATAGTAAATTACCAAAATTGCTAGAAAATTGTTTTGAGCCAATTGGAAAAGGTGGGTGGCCACCAATATTCACTTAGATCACTGCATAATAGTTTGGTTGTGTATATATGTGGGCTGCATAACAGATAGGGCATGTACATACGCATGTTGCAACACTACATGTCACTTACCTATTGTATTTTTGTTGATACATGTTCAATTCTTGTATAGATTGATTACAGGGAAGTTGTACAGGTTGGATGCAGGTCAGTGGTACAAATTGATACAGTTGTACAATAGTATATCTCATAGTGATAGTGTGATAGTGGTTCCATCATTCTACTTCTACTTCAGGGTGATTGGATGGGGCAAGGACAAGTGGTTGTAGCTACCTTCCGGTTGTAGCTGGAGAACATAGGGGCCTGTAGCTAGAGAGTTGGGGAGTTAGAGCTTCCCTCAGGTTGTATTCTGAGAAACTAGGGGGTTAGAGCCTCCTTCCAGTTACAGCTGGAAAAAAAAGGAAGTTGGTGCTTCCGATGAATGTAATTCTTCAAGACATATAAGAAAAATCATTCTGTGGTTTTCTCCCACTTTGGGTTTCCACGTAAAAACATTGGTGTATTGTGTAAGTGTGTGATTGCTCATTTGTTCATTGTTTATTTACTCTGTAACTATTGGATGGTAATGCTACATTGATATAACACTTATATTTTTGGAGAAAAATGATTAAATTGTTCTATTACTGATTCACCCCCTTTCAGTAATCCAACAATTGGTATCAGAGCAGGTTCCTTCAGAAATCGACTTAACCACTGAAAGAAAGATCATGGAGAGAAACAACTTGTATAAAAATGGAATACCACATTTTGATGGACATAAGTATGCATTTTGGAGCATAAGGATGAAGACAGATATACAGGCACATGGATTTGAAATTTGACAATCAATTATAGATGGATACACCGTACCAACAGTTTCGCCAACAAATGAAAAAACAGTGAAACTCGGTCAGAATAATTCCAAAGCCACAAATGCACTTTTGAATTGTCTTAGTGAAACGATATTCACCAAAGTTGCACATTGTAAATCCCCTAAAGAGATTTGGGACAAACTTCAAAATATTTATGAAGGATATTCAAAAGTCAAAACAACAAAGCTTCAAACTTACAGAGGTCAGTTCGAACAACTTCAGATGAAGGAAATTGAGAATATTGCATCTTACTTTTTATGAGTTGATGAAACAGTAAATGCAATCATAGGATTGGGAGAAGAAATCAAAGAATCTGTAATTGTTTAAAATGTACTAATATCTCTTCCTATGAGATTTGACCCTGAGATATTAGCACTAGAAGAAAGAGTAGATCTGAACTCAATAAGCATGGATGAATTACATGGAATATTCATAGCATATGAAATGAGAATTGAACAGGAAAATCCAGATATAAAAGAAGCAGCCTTCAAAGCATCAAAAAAGTCAAAGAAAAAATAAAAAGAACTTAACAACAACAGTGACATCTCGGAAGATGATGAAGAAGTGGCCAACTTTGTCAAAAGATTGAACAAGAGAACCAACGATAGGTATAGAGGTAAGATTCTTTTTACTTGTTTTAATTGTGATGGTATTGGTCATTTTGATAACAAATGTCCTCATAAGAAAAAGAGAAATGATGAAGGTTACTCAAATAAAAAACAAACATATAAAGGAAAAATAACCATAAAGAAAGTTTTCAAGAAAAACTTATGCACCAAAGAAGACATCTCATCATCAGATGAAGATTAAGTCAGTGACAGTGAGACATAAAGAGTTATATTCATGGTAGTAGAAGACTCTGAAAAAGAATATGAAGAAGACGAAGAAGAATATGAAGAGGCGGAAGTTGACTACCGAGAAGAATTGATTTGTGTCATATAAGTTATCAGAAGAGAAAAGAATAAAAACAAGAAACTACAAATGGAACTAGACAAGAAAAAAGACACTCAAGAACTAGAACAAATGATCACAAATTTGAAGGTTCAAATAAAAGACGATAAAAAAATTGAAGAAACACTCAAAGAACAACTATAAGAAAAAGATAGGATCATTGGAAATTTGGAAGCAAAGATTGTCACATTAAGAAAGAATCTTCAAAAGAAAAATATGCAAAACAACTCAAAAGTTTTGGATGACATTATCAACAATCAAAAACCTCATCATGACAAGTCTGGACTTGGATATAATTAAACAGAAAATGGATGAAGCTCCAAAAACCAGAGCAAGAAACACATCCAAAAATCTATGCAGAAACAATCAAAGGGGATAGGAAGATCTACAAGGAATATTATAGGGACACTCCTTCACCGAGAAGATTTAGATTTCAGAATCACCAACCGACATATAGGCCTTAGGAATAATAATAATTCATAAGAGTACCTCATTTCAAAATATCTTCAACTCCTAGGTATCAAACTATCTTTTTTGGTTTATGTTATGCATGCAATAATTTTGGACATAAAGTTGTGAATTGCAGAGCTAACAATAGGAACATAAACAACTTTGAAAGTCATACACAAAATGGTTATCCAAGAAGGCCTAGTGAAACACAGAGAATAAGTTACAGTGGGTATGAATCTTTGAGGACTGAAGTGGAATGTTACAAATGTAACAACTTTGGACACATGGCCAAAGATTGCAGAATGACAATCCCTTCTAGAGAACCGCAACAAAATAACAACAGTCACAGACAAGAACCTCAAAGAAGGACATGGATAAGAAAGCAGAATCAATATAGCAATGAAGAATGCACACTTGATCTACAAGCTAAGCAAAAGAAACGTGGTTGGTATGTTGACAGTGGATGTTCAAAACACATGACAGCTGATAGAGACATGTTTCTTATTTTAAGAAAGGAAAGAGATGGATTAGTCTCCTTCAGAAATGTTGATTCAGCTAAAATAATTAGAAAAGGCACAGTCATAATTGGGAACAAGAATACAAAGATAGAAAATGTTCTACTAGTAGAAGATATGAAACATAATCTTCTAAGTTTGAGTCAAATGTGTGACCATGGTCTTAAAGTTACTTTCGATTCACAAAAGTGCGACATAAGAAAAGAAGGTTGAGGAAAATTGATTGCCACAACTGTGAGAACTTCAAGCATTATATATGTGTTAAGTGAAATTGGAAATGAATAGTGTTGTCTAGGAAAGGAAGATGAAAGTTGGCTATGGCACAGAAGAATGGGTCACATTCATTTTGATAACCTTGTCAAAGCCAACAAAAGATAAGCAGTCAAAGAAATGCCCTAGATCATGAAACCAACCAACACTTTATGCAAACATTGTCAACAAGGAAAGAAAACAAATACTATGTTCAAATCAAAGGAATATTCAACGACAAGACCACTGGAAATTGTGCATATTGATCTAGTTGGATCAACTACAACAAAGGGTTTAAAAGGTGAGAAATATTTTATGTTATTAGTTGATGATTATACAAGAATGACTACAGTTTGCTTTCTAAAGAATAAGTTAGAAGCTTTTGAAAACTCCAAGATCTATAAGGAAATGGTTGAAAATGAAATGGATTCAAAAATAAAATGCTTGAGATCTGATAATGGAGGAGAGTTCACTTCAAAGGAACTTATGGACTACTGCAGCAGTCATGGAATAAAAAAGAAATTCCTCGTTGCTAGGACACCTCAACATAATGGAGTTGTTGAAAGAAAGAACATGACAGTACAGGAAATGGCTCGAACAATTCTAATGGATTCCAAATTGATAGGTATATTTTGGACACAGGCAGTGCATACAACAGTTTACATTCGAAACAGAGTAATGTTCAGAAACAACATTAACAAAACTCCCTACGAGCTATGGAAAGGAAGACCAACAAATGTGAAACACTTAAGAGTTTTTGGAAGCAAATGCTACATCAAAAGAGAAGATGGAAGAATGAGAAAGTTTGACTCGTGAGTACAAAGGAGTACCTGTTGGTTACTCAAGTACAAGAATAACATACAAGTGTTACAACTTGAGATTGAACAAAGTTGTGGAAAACATCAACGTAAGAATTGATGAAAAAGGTAGATCGGAATTAAAGGAAGAAGAAAATGAATCAATGGAACAAATTTACGAAGAAGAAGCAGAAGATGAAAAAGAAGTAGAAGAGGAAGATGAAGAGAATCTGACAGAAGCAACAGAGCAAGTTCAACAAGTGCCTCCAAAGACACCTAGAAGACGAGTACATAAGAATCATCCTTTAGATCAGATTATCAAAAACAAAGATGCAGGAGTTGAGACTAGAAGAAGAATCCCTTCACCAGAACAAACACACCTAGCACTCTCATCTACAATTGAACCAAACTGTTTTGAAGAGGCCAACAAGGATGAATTATGGAATAAGGCCATGGATGAATAATTGGATCAAATAGAGAAAAATGACACTTGGGAATTGGTTCCAAGACCAAAGAATAAGAAAGTGATCGCTACAAAGTGGGTTTATAGGAATAAATTGAATGAATATGGACAGGTTACAAGGAACAAAGCTAGATTGGTATGTAAATGATATGCATAGGTTGAAGGAATCGACTTTGAATAGACATTTTCCCCAGTTTCTAGAATGGAAGAAATCCGATTGCTTTTAGCTTATGCATGCTCCAAAAATATTAAAGTGTATCGGATGGATGTAAAATCAACTTTTCTGAATAGGGAACTTGAAGAAGAAGTCTACATTGAACAACCAGGAGGGTTTCAGTTATTAGAGAGTGCAGATTACATGTGTAAATTAAGGCCTTGTATGGTCTAAAACAGACTCCTAGAGCATGGTACTTTATACTGGATAAATATCTACAACAGACAAGGTTTAGAAAAGGAAGTGCATACAACAATCTCTACATCAAGGTAAGTCAAGATAGTATTTTATTAATTGAATTTTATGTTGATGATATTATTTTTGGTAGTGATGATGACAGGTTAAGCTAGAAATTTGCAAAGGATATGCAGAATGAATTTGAAATGCCATTACTTGGAGAACTATCCTTCTTTCTGGGACTTCAGATACGTCAAAGCAACCAAGGAATTTTTATTTCTCAAACTAAGTATATCAGAGAAATGCTAAAGTGGTTTGGAATGAAATATTGCAAACCAGTTATCACTCCCCTGAAAACCAGTTGCAAATTAAGAAAAGATGATGATTCAAAGTCTACAGATCAGAGGAAATACAAGTCAATGATTGGTAGCCTACTATATGTGACAACATCCAGACCAGATGTAATGCAAGCAGTTGGACAAGTGGCACAATTTCAAGCAACACCAAATGAATCACATGTATTAGCAGTGGAGAGGATTTTCAGATATCTTAAAGGAACAAAAGAATTTGGATTATGGTATCCAAAAGAAAATGATCTATCATTTATTGCCTACACATATGCAGATTAGGCAGGTTGTATTGATGACCGACGAAGCACCAACAGAGAAACATTCTACTTGGGTGAGTTTTTAGTATCATGGCTAAGCAATAAACAATCATCAGTATTTTTATCTACAGCTGAGGCGAAGTATATTGCAACAACAACATGTTGTACATAGGTTCTTTGGATGAAACAAACTCTGACAGATATACATGTTGAGTATGATGAGCCCATTCCAATCTATTTTGATAATACAAGTGCCATCAGTATCTCAAAGAACCCGGTGATGCACTCCAATATGAAGCACATTCCAATCAAGTATCAATTTATACGTGAACAGGTTGCATAAAAGAACATCCGAGTTGAGTATGTGGGCACAAAAGAACAAGTGGCAGACATCTTTACAAAACCACTTCCATAAGAAGCCTTTGAGTATCTTCGCCAAATACTCAGAGTTATTTCTACTCCAAAATGAATTCTTTTGAATGCTTATCTTGTATGTCTTAGATGTACACAAAGAAGCACCATAAAGAGGACAGTTCAGTTAGGGGAAGCAACCTTGTATGGGAAGAAAAGTTTTCCATTGAAGACAAAGGGGGAGATATTTATCAGATGCAAAGGACATAGGAATGATTCCAAGGGGAGAAAAGGTCACAGAGATGCAGACAACAGAGGCATAGTTCCAGGGGGATCATGAGTGATATGACTTCATTATTGCATGACATGATTTCAGTATTGCATCATAGTATTGCCATCAATGCCAAAGGGGGAGATTGTTGATTAAGGATGGTTGTCATTGATGTCAACCCTTGAAGAAAAGTCCAGTAGCACAAAGGTTTGAGTAATGGATCCAAGTTTGTTTGATGTAAAGATGACTCATTATTATTTTGTCGTGGTTGATAAGAAGTACAAATGGATGAACTCCAAAGTGGTCCCCTTATGCTGAAATCGCTCACAGGAAGATGCTTTGCAGATTGAGTTATCCTAGAAGTATGATTAGAGAACCCATGCTTAATTTTGGAATAATGAGATGAACGTCAGTGAATTTGTCAGTGAAACTATCCTAGATGGATAGTGTTTGTCATGCCATTTCTGGTAGTATGTGGAACGTCACATAACTCCTCACGGTTATAGAGTTATGGCCATATGAAGTTGGAGAACCCTCATGAGTCATATAGAAGCCCCCAAAAGTCAAGTGTTTGCAAAAGACATTATTTAAATAATAAAGTAAATGGATTACCCCCTAAAATAAGGAAAGTGTAATGCTACATGAAAGTATACATAAGAAGCAAATATCTCTTATTTAATCACACTTGAACACATTGAATATATTTAATTGTGTGTGGCTTATTGCAAGTATTCATTGATACATCTGAAGTTGCGAAAGTCTGAGGTAGTATGAAGGGTTGACGGTGAAATTCTTGGAATTACAACAAATACTATAAAAAAAAACCCTATTTTCTGAGGCATATGCGGGCTGACAGTTTATTATGGTGCGTACAGTATGCGGGATGACAGTGTATTAGGGTGCGTACATGTTGGTAAATCCATGATAACTTGAAGAGATGAATATGCAGAGGTTTTATATTCTGAGATCAAGCTCCCAGGAAGGGATAAAGTGCTCAGATACATCAGATCTATCCATTGGTTCAAAAGGTATGTCGTAATTCTATGAATAGTTGGATTTTGTTGTATGCATGAGAAATGGTTATAGAGATTTGAGGATTCTCCCTAGAGAGACTAGTGGTTGCATGGGATCTTCTGCATAAGTCAGATCTACATAAATGCAGTGATGGTATGTTTATCATTGATACTTCTTGTTGAGACACATTTTGTATTTCTTGGCATATGGCTAAGGGTTTTTGTGGTACATGGTTGAGAGCTTGTATTTGTGAAGTGGTTTATGTATTAAGAGGCTAAATATCAGAAAGGGTTTGATGACTAGATCGTGTGAGGGTTATTATACTTGTTCATTATTACACACACCTATATGGCACATGACTAGAGAGAGATATATATGCTTTGGGTAAAGGTTATGTATGAGGATGCATGCACAAGGTACAGTTACAGTCTGGATACATTGACAGGTTACATATCTATGTGAAAGAAGTAACAGAGGGTCATAATATTTTGAGATAAAGTAAACCCTAGTTTTTAGAAGGCATGCACAAGTTGCATAACAGTGTGGTCGCATACATACGCGGGTTGCATAACAGATAGGGTGCGTACATACGCATGCTTCAACACTACAAGTCACGTACTTGTTGTATTTTTGTTGATACATGTTCATTTCTGGTACAGATTGATTATAGGGTAGTTGTACAGGTTGGATGCAAGTCAGTGGTACAGATCGATATCGTTGTATAGTGGTATGTCTCACAGTGATAGTGTGACAATGGTTCCATCATTCTACTTCTACTTCAAGGAGGTTGGACGGGGCAAGGACAGGTGGTTGTAGACACCTTCCAGTTGCAGCCGAAGAACATAGGGGCTTGTAGCCTCCTTCTGGTTGTAGCTAGAGAATTGGGGATTTGGAGCTTCCCTCAATTTGTAGCCTAAGAAACTAGGGGGTTGGAGCCTCCTTGTAGTTGTATCTAGAAAACAATGGATGTTGGTGCTTCCAATGAATGTAATTCTTCAAGACATATAAGAAAAAACATTATGTGGTTTTCTCCCGCTTTGGGTTTCCACGTAAAAAAATTGGTGTACTGTGTATGTGTGTGATTGCTCATTTGTTCATTGTTTATTTACTTTGTAACTATTGGATGATAATGCTACATTGATATAACACTTGTATTTTTTGAGAAAAATGATTAAATTGCTCTATTACTGATTCACCTCCTCTCCGTAATCCAACATTATTAAATAAAATATTTGATTGTTGTACCTGCTTTTGGCTATTTCTAATGGCTTCCTTCTCCTTTCGCTAGTGAAAGAAAAGAGAGGGTGGGTCTAATACCCCTCAAATTTGGCTAAAAAATAAAAACCAACCCCTCTAAAATGGGTTTACAAAGCATTCAAATGCATGTAGGATCCTCTAAAGAAAATCTTTCATCTAGTTCTCTCAATCGCAATTTGATTGCCATAACTCCTTTATTTCCTTGCCATAACTTCAATATCTAGGGGTAGGGTACCTAGCGCCAATATATACATATATAGATGGACGTTTTCGCCCGCCCAACTAAGATTAAAAACTAAAGGGGATAAGTAAGTTGGATCTTCTGAAAGTTATGTAAACCCTTCGTTGATAGATATCTAAGACTTGACTTTCCCAGTTGATCACAAATTTCCGATTTGATCCTCCTTCCTTATTATAAATACAGATATAAATCATAACATGGTTGAATATAGCACAAAGGTACTGGACCTCCCAGCAAGTAAACTAGCCAATCAACCTAATGTGAGTGAAAAAAAGATTCCTCCCCAGCCAACCAATTACCTTCCATTCCTAGAGAAAAGTGAATCTGCCTAATGGTATACATAATAATAGTAATTGCCCCACTCAACCCCACGATGCAGCTAGCGATATAAATTAAATCCAAGCAATAGAGGTAGATCGGTGTAAGGTCCTTTCCTTCAAGAATTCCCTAGGGTTGTAACTAGCCTCCACCTTCTTATTTGGGGTATAGTTGAATGCATGTTATAATAGTCTAAAGGCACTTTGGAGAAGCATGATGGTACTGGGTTAGCCTACCTACTAGCCATCCATCCAACCGCTAGCTAGCTTGCCAAGAAGAGTTGTTTCCCCCATCCCTATGGAAAGTAGTAACTTTTTCCATAGCCATCAAATAGAAGTATTTCCCGCCATAACTTTAATATCTGGGGGATGTCTGCCCAACTTCTTCCATGCCTGCCTATAACTCTTTCAAGGTAGATGGCCTGCACAACTCCCATATTGAAAGGAGGGACTGGGTAAGTTGGATCTTTCGAAAGGATAGTTTAAGAGAAGCATAACATCGATAGGGTGCTTAGCGATACCCCCACTTACTTAGTGAAAAGGATTTCTTACCTGAGAATGGGGGTTGACTCGACAAATAAATAAAACTAATTAGGAAAGGTCATTAGGTATTCTTTTGGTAAGGTTCAGTGCCGCACTAACTAATCTGAAGTTTCTAAATAAAAATGCATGGGGTAGTGGGCCACTTATGTCCTCAATATAAAGATTTTACCATTGGTTCTATGAAAGTGAAATTGAAAGGCCTATAGGGCATGACTCGGGACTATCTATATTTGGTTATTAGAGGGGTGGCTAGATAAAAAACCTTATTGAAGTGTCCTGCTACGCCCAAGCTCGAAGGGAGGATGGCTCAATAACTGGCACCGCTAACTGGAGGGAAAGAAACCCAATAAGCACAAACGACCAATCACTAATTACTAATTCTGACTCAATTAGGCATTTGATAACTTCTACTTCTGGATCAATTGGGCAATTGCTAACTATTGCTTATTATAACTCGCTAATGGCACATTAAATCCATAACCTTATCTAACTGGAAAATCCAATTGGGAAGGAAATTCATAAATCCATTCCTTGGTAGGACTGAAAATATGATAAGCACATTGTTGAGGTTAAGTAAAATCCAAAGATGATATGGTTCAAGTTAACCACTTTTATAAGTTGACGAACAAGCTCTCAAAGTAAGGTAATTGATAGTAAGATGGAGTATTTACTAATTCCATCTCATTCTAAGTAGAATTTCCTGCCTGCTTGTCGAGAATAGATTTCCCCATAGGGAAGGGTTAAATAAACAATATAATAAGGATACATACTAGTTCTATCTGAGTACAGTAAGGAGGAGGTTATATCATACAAGTATATATCATGGTAGGTTATTACCGTACTGTTCTGACCGATATGTCAAATTCAATGACTTGTTCATTCCACTATGTTCTATTCAGGTGGGTCTGAAACTAAGTTCTACTTGATGACATGGTCATGACCCTAAGTTCAAGTGTGATCTCACTTAAATTGGTGTGCCTTCATTGATATTTCCAAATTCGTGCAACTGCAACCCTTCGATTTCTTGTAGCCTTGCACATAAATCAAGAAGAAAATATCCAAACACTAATTTGAGGAGGACATATATGTTTCTTGGTTGATATTGAACCTCAGGTGCAACAACATGGGTCTTGAAAGAACTTTATGTGATAGACAACATGAAGGAAACAAGAAACAATGAAGAAATAAGAAGCTCAAAGGAAAGGGGGGTTGACATAATCCATGAGAAAAATACGACCTTCATTGTACCCATTGAGAAATGAATGGGTCACATGAAGCGATTAATTGTAGAGTTCCATGGGAGAAGAACAAAGAAGACATAGGTAAAAATTCAAAATCATTAGAAGGTAAATCACTTGTTCATTATGTTGTTTCCTATTGCAATATAGGAGTAACTAAAGATCTATTGAATACTTAATTTGCTTCTTGGGGAGATGCATGGCTTATTGACACAGGTGAAATCTCTCACATGACATTTCAAATAGATTTATTCAGAGACTTCGATGACAATGTAGATGGCGTAGTGTACTTTGCAGATAGATCAAGTCTCAAACCTTTAGGAATGGGCACCGTCAAGCTTACATTGCATGGAATCCTAAATTTTCTTCTATATAATGTATTGTATCTTCTTGAGCTACAAAGAAGCTTGATGTCCCTTGTACACATCAGACAACAAGGCCGCTCTATTCATATGTTCAGTGGTAAATTTGAGATAATGAAGGATTCAGACAATCGTGGTTTTCATGACCAAAATAGAAGATGGAAGACTGTTGAAGATGAATGGGACATCTTCCCATACACACACTGCTGCATACCACTCTCATAATGACTTGGGTATAATTCCATCTAGTATTTTGGGGCATGCCATATTTTTCCATATTAATTCTAACATTCTTCGTTTGTTGAGAACTAATGATGTCTCTGGGTTGCCTACTATTCCTAGGAAATTGAAGCAATGTGATGCTTGCATCCTTGGAAAACACAACAAACAACCTTTTCATGATTCTACTTCTAGAGCATATAGAAATCTTGAACTGATTCATTCTGATTTGTGTGGCCCTATGCATGTTCCCTCTACAAATAAAAACAAATATATCATGACTTTTATTGATGATTAAACAAAAATGTGTTGGGTGTACTTGTTGAAAAATAAATCACAAGCTTTTGAAACATTTAAAAATTTTCATGTATGGATTCAAAATGAAGCTCAATCTCGTATTGGCTCTCTTCACATTGATAATGGAAGAGAATATACTTCTAATGAATTTGAAATCTACCTTCGCCAAGATGGGATCAAACATCAAACCACAGTTACATATAATCCCCCCAAAAATGGTGTGGTTGAATGAATGAACACGACACTCCTAAATATGGTTCGTTCCATGATGTTTTTAAATAATAATAAAATTGATGTTTTGGGTTGATGCAATTCTGTGAGCAATTTATGTCAAAAATAGGTGTTCATCTCATGCTCTTAAAAACAATACTCCATATGAAATGTGGCATGACCACATTCCTTTGGTGAGGCATCTCAAGGTATTTGGTTCCACCTGCTATGCCTTGATTCTTAAGGAGCAAATAAGCAAGCTTGATGCAAGAAGTCAAAAGTGCATCTTCTTTGGGAATCAAATACCACCAAGGGGTATCATCTTTACTATGAGACAACCAAGAAATTCATCCTTTCCAGAGATGTGATATTTCTTGAATCCTCCAAGAAAGACGAAACTGTTGAGAGGCATCTTGATCATCTGGACAGATTCACTCGAGTAAAGACATATCATGAATTTGATGATGAGATTTTACATGATACTGAAGGGGGGATCCCTATCTTCGGTCAATATTTGGAATATCCTTTTGTAGAACCATATCCCCCACATGAAGAAGTTCCTACCACCTTAGCATAACCTAAATATCACTTAGATGATGTCATCAATAAGATTGAAAATTTGAGGCTCGATGAGAACTCAACACCATCTCAATCAAGTAAGCAACCTTGACCATCTCAGAAAGGTCCACCAAAATGTCTTACAAAAATGATTGAAAGTGTTCATCTTGATGAGATCGGAAAGACATGAACTAGATTGTCCTCAAAATAAGATGGAGGTAATGTAGATAATTCAAACTCAGTTGATGTAGTTGACATGGATGTTTCATATGATTGTGAGTTTAATTTATCTTCTAACCATGAACCGACTTCCTTTCAAGAAGACACTTCTCATGATGAATGGAAATAATCCATGCATAAGGAATATGATGCTCTCATCAAGAATGGGACATGGAATTTGGTGGACCCTCCATTTGGAACCAAACCAATTGGATGCAAGTGGGTATTCAAGAACAAGTATAGATCATATGGGCCACTTGACAAGCATAAAACAAGGCTCGTGGACAAATGATTTGCATATAAATAAGGTTTTGATTGAGGATAATTTTTCCCCCGCAACAAGATGGGATATCATCCACACTCTATTTTCCATGGCAGCACAAAATGGATTGAAAATTCATCAAATGGATGTGAAGATTGCCTTCTGGAATGTAGA
This sequence comes from Picea engelmannii, assembly GCA_009831015.1. NCBI lineage: Eukaryota > Viridiplantae > Streptophyta > Pinopsida > Pinales > Pinaceae > Picea > Picea engelmannii. The sequence goes on from ML813199.1 coordinate 95,438, forward strand.
CTTGAAAGATAATGTGTTCATGTCTCAACTAGAAGGCTTTATTGTGAAGGGAAAAGAAAACAAGGTATGCAAGCTCATAAAATATTTATATGGCTTGAAACAAGCACCACGAGCATGGTATGAAAAGTTAACCGAGCATTTTCTGAAATTGAATTTCAAGCATTTCAAACTTGATAATGCAACTTTGTTTGTCAAGAAAGTTGGAAAAATTATTGTATATCTTGTAGTATATGTAGATGATCTGTTGATAACATGGAACAATGAGAACTACAGTACATCCATAAAGAAAGATTTGAAGAAAGGCTTCGAGATGAAATATTTGGGACATCTTCACTACTATTTGGGCATTGAAGTGATTCAAAATCCAAAACACATATTCATCTCCCAGAAGAAGTACATTGAAGAACTGTTGAACAAGTTTGGCATGGATGAGTGCAATCCTATTTCTACTCCAATGGAATAGAATTTGAAACTCACATCAAAAGAAGGGAATGAATTTGAGGATGCAACCAAGTGTAGACAACTTGTGGGAAGTCTTATCTATCTTACTACCACCAAAACAAAAAAATATTTGTTGTTGGGATTCTTTTCGGGTTCATGCAAAATCCTTGTGAAGGACATTGGTCTGCTTTTGTTAATCCCTAAATAGTGTCTTATTACCCCTTAATTGGGGCATATTACATTAGTAATGTATTTTATTTATGTCAGCTTGAGTCCATTAGTTGTAATTGTACCTCCTAGTCTTCTATATATACCAATGAGACATTTTCATTTGGAATCATCTTGTACTTGAAAATTTATGTGGTGTATAAGGAAGTTTCCCCCTCAAAGAGTCTTATTATCTGAAATTTTCTCTTTTTCAAGGCGTTTAGTACTTATTTTGAGGTTTTTCTATGCTATATTGATATTTGGTTCCTAACATATGGTATCAGAGCTCAAGGTCTTGGGGTTTCGCTGCTACATCTGATACACCTTGGAATTTTTGCTATAAATTGTTTTCTACAATGTTTCAGAAGGAACAGCTTGGAGGATATTTAGTAGACAGATCAAGGTACATTTGGTTAAAATTGCCTCTCCCGAGGCCTTATACTTTCAGAGATACAGTCTGTGTAATATAGGGTTCTGGAATCATCCTGAATTGAGTCATTGCGGAATTTTCGCTATAAAAAGTTTTATGTAACGTTTCAGACCCTGAACTACGAATGATATTCATAGAAATTAGTAAGGTATATGTGGTAAAACTTTCAGCTTCTGGTTCATCTTACATTTGTATATACATGCTGTGGAAGATAGGGTATCTGAATAGTCCTATTGACTAGTCTCAAGCAGGTGTTCCAGGTAAAACAATCATAACTTCTTCCTAGAGTATCCAAATTGAGTGAGACAAGTTGCATTGGATAGTGGATAGTCCATAGTCCATAGTATTTCAGGTACAATTTTCAGAATTTTATATCAATTATTTTGTATGAGGAATGCTATACAAGTAAGATCTCCTGGAAAGGCAAAAAATCAACAAGTTGTGGGGAATTTACCGTAAATTCCAAGTGGCACATTCAATTTTGATCAAACTTGTGGCATTGAAGAGAAGAAATATTATAAAATACAAAAAATAAAGTTGCATACTCAGAAGGGCCGAAACTTTGGAGATACAATAGAAGAAAGATTGTCTAGCAGAACCACTTCAAAATCAAGGTTCAAAAGTGATACTTGGTCAACATGCCACCCCAAAAGGCAACTTCTACACCAAATAAGCCTCCAAACAGTCTTACTTGGACTCTTGATGAAGGTGAATAAATGCATAGGGACATAAATGAATTACAAAAGAATACAGTAACAAAAGATGAACTACAAGAGATGATGGATTCAACGAAAGCTAAGTTGGAGGCAATAAATACTAAGATGGATGGTTTAAAAAGGGAGATCATGGAAGGATTAAAAATTTTCCTAATAGAGAGGACACCTGAAAGTGAAAATGTATCCCATGAAATTCATGAGGAGGACACAAGGAAGGTGAATCAATAATGGAGAAACTCCAACTTTGGGTTGAAGACCAACCACGTTCCTAACATCGATATGAGGAAGTTTGATGGCAAGGACCCAATCRCATGGATACTTCATATGGAGAAATTATTTTATCTACATAATGTGCCACATACACAAAATGTACAAATTTCTTCTTTATATTTAGAACCCAATCAATTTATATGGTATCGATGGCTTTGTTCTTGCAAATCACTCGTCACTTGGACAATTTTCACAGAACAAATGATAGCACACTATGTGGATACAAGGAGAAATACCTTCTTTAGCCAATTGATAAATCTCAAAAGAAAGGGTTAAGTGACAGAGAACATTGAGAACTTCCAAAGATTGAATATAAAGGTAACATATATTCCAGATTAGCACTTGATTGATGTATTCATAGGAACTTTAAAGGATAACATTCAACATCAGGTTCACCTTTGGGAACCCAAATCATTGGATAATGCATTT
>ML813199.1:114109-127716 GCA_009831015.1 Picea engelmannii
AAAGGCGGTGGAAGGCACCTAGAATGGTGGCGTTAACTTCCACCGAGAACAATACCGTATTTGGACTTCACTGGCGCAGAGAACCAAGAGCGGCTCGCTAGCCCCGAATTAAATGTCTCGCAAGTTGGTAGGTAGATGGCTCCTCAAGAATTAATGAGGGATGTGGGGGGGTGAACCGCCCATCCATAGAGCCATCAGGCCTGACCAGTGCGAGGGAAATCACGCCACACACAACCTCGCAAGAGGATAAGGTGTGAGAGAGAAGCGATTGGGGGAAGACGCGAGGGAAGGAAAATAACTCTGGAGATGCGCAGAGCGAGTGATAGCAGAGAAGGGGGAGAGTAACCCTCGTTCTCAGTCACTGGCAAACCATGACACAGTCTCGTAGCATCGTGGTCTCAGCTCGGGGGTGGCTAGTTGTAAATCCTATCGGAATAGCTGAGCCTACGGTTGGGTGGAAATGAGCACCCCTCTTAGCAGTTGCACTTACTTCTGGTGTTATTGTTGATAAGTGTTTTACATCTTACACCTTGAAATTCATATGCTAACATATATGCTCATAAACTGTGAAATTGTGAATGATTACAGTATAAAGACTGTCTGTGCAGTGTTTTGATAAGAAAGGGTAGATGTATGCTTGTAACAGAAAAAACCATGCATTTCTTATGTTGATAGATAAATTTAATTATGCGAAAGTTGAACCAAGTTAGACTTCCAGTCCGTTCTCGAGAATTTGTTTCCCCTTATCTGTCCCCAGGAATGCCCCGGAATAGAACTCTCCACAGAGTTACCCCTCTTGGAAAAGTTTACCAAGAACCTGGAAAAAGGACCTGAATGCGCAAGTCTTAGAAACCCTGTACGAGGAAGAATGATCCTCTTAAAATCCCGAAGTAGCAGCGTAGGGATAAGTATCGATCAATGGACGAGATCCTGTCGGAAGATCTACGGTCGTTCACGACCGTTAGATTGGCGAAAGAAACAAGGGCGTTACATACCTTACCCCTTTTCTTTTATCTTCGTGAGTAGGGAGGAAGTCGAGACCGTGGATCCCCAAGGTCTATGGGAGTATCTGGACCATCGGTTTTTCCCCGTCTAGAGAGCAGTGGGAGAGTGCACGATTTAAGGCAGGACTGAGCCGTTGGATCTTAGCTAGAAAACCCGATAGCCGTTGGATCTATTAGGAGATGTAGGAGGGTTAATCCCTCGTGAACATGGGCAAAGGTCTCGAAAGAGGAGTCGGTACACGGCGTGGGACTGATCTGAGTTGTCAGATCTTATCTAGAAAACCCAATAGCCATTGGATCTGCTAGGAGATGCATGAGGGTTAAGCCCTCATGAACAAGGGCGAAAGTCGCGAGAGGAGTCGGTATCGAGGATTCGGAGTCCATGATTTCGGGAGTCCTGATGACAAGAGATCGGGACACTCCATGGTGAAAATCCCGATATAGATCTAGACCGTCCATCCGTGAAGGACACGTGGCGGAGATCGAGAGTCCATCGGTATTTCGGATACCGGGGATTCGAGTTGACAAAGGATTTGCGTCACTGGGGGTCGCAAGTCGCGAAATCGCGAAACAACGAGGACCGTCCATCTGAGGGAGGATACATGGATGATAGTTCGTCATCCCCTCTCCGCCTTTGCAATCAATGCACAAACAAGATCCCTTCGGAGGATCCCAGGGTCTGTAATAACCATTAGATTTGAGAAAGAGATGTAGGCATTAATGCCACGACCCTTTTTTTTCCCCTTGCAAGAGATGAAGGAATCGGGACCGTAGACCCCATGGTCCATGGAAGTACCTAGAACGTCCATCTATAGAGAACACGTGGTCGCTGGTAAGCGCTTCGGTGTTTCGGCACCCGGGAAATAAAAGGGCAAAGAACCCTTGTCTTCGCGAGTTGCGAAATCCCGATCACCAAAACCCCAAAATAGCGTGAGGTGTGAATAAGTTTGAGAGAGGCGGGATTTAATCGTGACCATTGATCATCCTGAAAAGATCACAACCGTTGATCTTGGCTGAAGGTTGTCGCCGTACATTGGAGGGACACGTGGCTGCCGGTCGACGCTTTGACATTTCGGCATCCGAGAAACCAAAGGGCTAGAAAACCTTTCCCTTGCGATTGGTGAAATCTCGATACACGTTGTAGTGGAGAGGAGAAGTGTCAAAAGAATCTGGACCGTCCATCAGAGGAGACGCGTGGTGAGCGCTCAGAGATTTGGGAAAAGTCCCGAAATCCCGTGGACCATTGGATCCACACTCTTAAGAGTCGTCGATCTCTTACCTGAACTTCCATATCAGAATTCAGAGATTTAAATGACAAGGAGTCTTGGAATCGTTGCATTTCGAACTCCGAAGTACCGAAACCCCGAAAGGATCCATACCGTTGGATCAGGGGGGGCTTACATCCGTTGATCTCCCCTTGGAGGGAAACTTGGGAGACTTCATGGTTTTCGGGGATTTGAATGGGAAAGAAAGAAGTTTTGCATTGTGATTTCCCGAATCACGATAGGCTAGTAAGGGCTTTGTCGGTTTAAGCGCGTGGTCATGAGGACATGACCCAAACATGAAACTTGTACTCGCCATCCCTTTTGGGGTTCGACGCTTCGCTGTATCGGGGTTTGCAGAGTCGAAGGACTCGACGCTCTGGTAGCACTAAGTCGATATGAGCGAAAGGACACCTTATTTGTTCGACCTGTGGTCATGACCCGTGATCCTATCGGAACAGACGAGGTTAGAGCTAGCTTACGCTAGACCTCTGTAGACATTTCGGGGGTCTGACCATTTAGAAATCGATGAAAAACTTGATTTCCATAGTGGGTATGTGACAAATTGGTATCAGAGCATGGTTACAACACTCGACCTGCTTGGGCTCATGAACGAGTTGCGCAGGAGCTCCGTTCGGAACACTCTTAAAAAGAATAAGCCTCTATCTTAACCCTCTTAAATTCAAAAAGGTCAAAGTCCGAAATGAAAACCCGACTGTGTATGCATGTGAAAGAAATATGAATTTTGCGCGGGTTATAAAAATGTATCTAATTATTGACTAACAACCAGGGTTTGTCTTTGCACACAAGCGGAAGATCAACCGCGGGAAGTTATCAACACATAGTATGGTGACTCACCATGAAGTGGGAGAGGGCTCCCACAATAGAGACGAAGAGTCTGACAAAAGAAGGGCAGTAGGGACCCCTCCATATCTAGCCGAGACTGTGAGGAGTCTCATGGTCGAATTACAAAGCTGCAAGGCTGACAATGAAAGGATGATGAAAGAACAAGAAAAACAAACAGAAATTAACGCAGTTTTACTGCAGAGTTTATTTGATCTACAAATACAAATGCAACATGAATCTGAAACTCAGAAACATGGTCATATCAGTGGCCACACTGAGAAGAGCACCTCAAAAAAGGTCCACCCCAGAGGTAAAGGATAAGTGTCGGATGATTCCTCTGAGAAGGAAGTTGGTGATTCATAGGGCTCTTCTAGCAGTAGAACCACTTCCTATCCCCGAAGAAAACAGAAGAAGCAAAAGTCTTCCAAAGGTCGAAAATTTGAAGAATTCAGAAAGGCCAAACTGCCCTCCTTCGACGGTGAAATAAAGAAGGGAGAGGAAGCAAAGGCCTGGCTGCTTGGACTAAAGAAGTATTTCAGAGTCCATGACTTTTCAGAAAATATGAAGGCCCGAGTGGCCACCTTCAACTTGAATGGAAAAGCTTCCATTTGGTGGGAAGACCTTAAGAATGTGAAAGGGGTTCGCGAAGAGGCCCTGTCTTGGAAACAATTTGAGAAGTGCTTCTGGAAGAAGTATCTGTCAGAAAAAAAATTCGACAAAAAGACTAAAGAGTTTTATGAACTCAAACTGGGACAACTTACTATAGAAGAATATGTTAACAAATTCCTCGACTTGTTGAGGTATGTACCTTATATAAAAGCAGAAAAGGAAAAGGTGCAACGCTTCATCAGTGGGCTACCCAAGGAATATCGGAACAAAATTGAATTTGATGAACCAAAGACCCTAGAAGGCACCATTCGAAAGGCAACCTATTGTCATGAACAGTTCAGGCATCGAGCAGAACCTCGTGAAGGATGGAAACCGAAGAATAGTTCAAGATTTCAGAAAAAGGGGATCAAATTCCCAGGATTTAAGAACTACAAGAAGAACCCAAGAATGAACTTTCCAGCCTGGAGTGTACACTAGCAGAACTTTCCCTCATCGGGCGGAAATAAAACTTCTGGACCTATACCAATGAAGGTGGATAACACCAGGAGAGAACCTCTTAAATGTTGGGGTTGCGGAGAGGAACATCTCCTGAGAGACTGTCCACACCGACAACCGAATAGTCAGAGGATTTATAACATCCAGGAAACTACTATCGTCAATGATGTGGCCAAGAGTGTGCCACAAATTTATGCAGCCCTGGATAATAACCAAGCTGACCATCAAGCTTCAGTAGTGGAAATAGAAGGTATGATTTTCAACCATCTAGTGTCTGTTTTGATTGACTTTGGTTCAAATTTGAGTTATATAGCCCCTAAAGCTGTTGATAAGTGTAAACTACAGCCAAAAAAACATACCAAGCCATGGTTGGTACAGTTAGCCACTGACACCAAAAGGAAGATAGCAGAGGTTATACCAACTTGCCAATTAATGTTGGGTGAATTCCCCACCCAAGCAACCCTTAACATATTACCCCTGGGATCATATGATCTGTTGATCGGTATGGACTGGCTAGCCACCCATAAAGCCAGACTGGACTATTACCATAAAACCTTAGAGTGTGTAAGTAAAGAAGGGAGAAGAATAACCCTTCAAGGGATCCGAAAACTCGTCTCAGTGAGACAAATATCAGCCCTGCAAATGAGAAAGTATTGCCGAAAGGGATTTCCCCTATATGCAATACAGGTGTTGAAAACAATTGAAGGTGATAAACCAGGCCCTGATGATCACCCTATCCTGAGAGAATACAGAGATGTGTTTTCGGAAGAGGTACCGGGTCTACCTCCAAGGAGGGACATAGACTTCTCAATAGAACTTGCACCAGGAGAGGTGTCGGTGTCTAGGACACCCTATCGGATGAGCACACCTGAGTTAGTTGAACTCAAATTGCAATTAAAAGAAATGATGGATAAAGGCTATATTCGACCCAGCGTGTCTCCATGGGGAGCACCAGTTCTGTTTGTGAAAAAGAAGGACAACACCCTTAGACTGTGTATAGATTATAGACAAATCAATAAGGTAACCATAAAGAACAAGTACCCTTTGCCCAGGATCGATGATCTGTTTGATCAATTGGGAGGCGCGTCTTTTTTGTCAAAGATCGACTTGAGGTCAGGATACCATCAAGTTCGAATCAAGGATGAAGATATCCATAAAACTACCTTCCGGACACAGTATGGTCACTATGAGTTTGTGGTAGTGCCATTTGGGTTAACCAATGCCCCTGCCACTTTTATGTGCTTGATGAACAATGTACTCAGTAAATTTTTAGATAAATTTGTGCTAGTTTTTATTGATGACATATTAATCTACTCTAAGAATAGAGAAGAACATGAAGAGAATCTTAGACTTGTGCTGCAAGTGCTAAGAGAACATCAGCTCTATGCCAAATTCAGTAAATGTGAATTCTTCCAGAAGGAAATACATTACTTAGGCCATGTTCTCTCCGAAGAAGGAGTAGCGGTAGACCCTGACAAAATCAGGTCTATCATGGAATGGCCTACCTCAAAGGATGTTTCAGATATCAGATCCTTTATGGGATTAGCATGATACTATAGGAGATTTATAAAAGGATTCTCCAAGATTGGTTGTCCAATCATTTCCCTCCAGAAGAAGGGGATAAAATTTTTGTGGACACATAAATGTGAAGAAAGATTTCAAACCCTGAAACATCTACTGACCCATGCACCCGTACTAAAGATCGTCGATCCATAAGCTGACTTCCTCTGTGCACAGATGCCTGTAAGGAAGGGCTCGAAGGAGTCCTTATGCAGGAAGGAAGTGTGATCTGCTATGAATCCCAAAAATTGAACGAGCATGAAGTCAACTATGTGACCCATGATCTAGAATTGGCTGCCATAGTGCATGCCTTGAAAATGTGGAGGCATTACCTCCTGGGAAGAAAATTTGTACTTATGACAGATCACTGTGGATTGCGATACATGTTTGATCAACCAAAGCTCAATGCTATACAAGCTAGGTGGATGGCCTTCCTTAGCGAGTTTGATTTCAAAATCAAACACATTAAAGGAAAAGAAAATAGGGTGGCCGATGCCCTTAGCAGAAGTGTGAAAACAATTCACCTGGCAGCGGTGAGCACCTGTGAAACAAAAATCAAGGAAAGAATCAGAAACGCACAAGAAACAGATCCCTTCGTCCAGACCGTGGCCATGTACCTACAACAAGAACCCACCGGAGTAAAATATGAAGTCTACTAGATGATCGAAGGAGGTCTGCTCACTTACAGAAATAGACTGTATATTCCAAATTGTGATGATTTGAAGAGGTTCATACTGGATGAACTACATAAAAGACCCTATTCCGGTCATCCAGGATACCAGAAAATGATCACTGCCACTAGGAGACAATTTTATTGGCCTGGAATGAAGAAAGACATAGCCGAGTACTTAGCCAAATGCACAGAGTGTCAGCAGGTTAAAGAAGAACATCGACACCCAGCAGGTTAAAGCAGAACATCGACACCCAACAGGATTATTGCAACCTTTACCAATCCCAGAATGGAAATGGGAAACCATCTCCATGGATTTCATCACTAGATTACCAACCTCAACCAAACAGAACGATGCCATTATGTAGTGGTGGATAAATTGAGCAAGTCTGCTCATTTCATCCCTGTCAGATCAACCTGCAAAGCAATCGATATCGCCCAGGTGTTCATGAAGGAGATATTCAGACTACATGGTATGCCGAAAGAGGTCGTGTCTGACAGAGACACGAACTTTACCTCTAATTTCTGGAAATCATTGATGGCTGGTTTAGAGACCAAATTGTTGTTTAGCACCGCCTATCACCCTCAAACCGACAGACAGACGGAAAGAGTGAACCAAGTACTTGAAGACATGCTAAGAATGCATGTAATGCATCAACCCAAGAAGTGGGAAGACTACCTGCCCCTGGTAGAATTTGCCTACAACAACGACTACCAAGCATCCTTAAAGATGAGTCCCTTCGAAGTCCTCTATGGTAGATCGTGTAATACTCCAGTCAGCTAGAGTAATTCTGTAAACATGATTTCTTTTGGACCCAACATGTTGAAAGAAATGGAACAATAGGTGACTCAGATAAAACAAAACCTGAAGGTTTCTCAAAACCAATAGAAAAGTTATGCCGACCAAAAGAGAACTCCAAGAGAGTTCAAAGCGGGAGATCATGTATATCTCAGAGTTAGGCCCAGGAAGAGTTCCCTGAAAATGGGAGCTTGTGCCAAGTTGGCACCTCGGTATTGTGGATCCTTTGAGGTTCTAGATAGAGTGGGACCTGTAGCCTATAGGCTAGCACTTCCTCCCACAGTAAAAGAACATAATGTTTTCCATGTTTCATTATTGAAGAAATATGTACATGATGCTAACCATATAATTGACTGGTCTGTGATCCAGGTGGAACCGAAGGGAGAATTTCTACCAGAACCCCAATGCATACTAGACAGAAAGGAAACCCTGCTCCGGAACCGAACCATTGCACAGGTCAAGGTGCAGTGGAAACATTTTGGCCCAGATGAGGCTATATGGGAAATGGAGGATGCCATGAAACAAACATATCCGATTTCGTTTACTTTTGTACATGCATTTCATGTTAATAGATAAGAACATCGAGGACGATGTTCCTTTAAGGGGGAGGGAATTGTAACACCCTGTTTCCCCTAGTTTCCCCTAGTTTGTAAAAATAACTGGATTGGCCAAGAACCATGGCAAACTCAGAAATTTGAATGTGTGATGTGAATGGACCTTGTGGAAAAGGTCGATGAATGTGAATAATATATATATATATATATTGCAGGACTGCTGAGAGGGGATATGCTGAAAAAGAGACCACGATGGTTGGAGAAAGGTGGTGGAAGGCACCTAGAATGGTGGCGTTAACTTCCACCGAGAAAAATACCGTATTTGGACTTCACTGGCCCGGAGAACCAAGAGCGGCTCGCTGGCCCCAAATTAAATGTCTCGCAAGATGGTAGGTAGATGGCTCAGGAATTAATGAGGGATGGGGGGGGTGAACCGCCCATCCGTAGAGCCATCAGGCCTGACCAGTGTGAGGGAAATCGTGCCACATGCAACTTCACAAGAGGATAAGGCGTGAGGGAGAAGCGATTGGGGGCAGACGCGAGGGAAGGAAGAGAACTCTGGAGATACGCAAAGTGAGTGATAGCAGAGAAGGGGGAGAGTAACCCTCGTTCTCGGTCACTGGCAACCCAAGACACAGTCTCGCAGCATCATGGTCTCAGCTCGGGGGTGGCTAGTTGTAAATCCTATCGGAATAGTTGAGCCTACGGTTGGGTGGAAACGAACACCCATCTCAGCAGTTGCACTTACTTCTGGTGTTATTGTTGATAAGTGTTTTACATCTTACACCTTGAAATTCATATGCTGACATATATGCTCATAAAGTCTGAAATTGTGAATGATTACATTATAAAGACTGTCTGTGCAGTGTTTTGATAAGAAAGGGTAGAAGTATGCTTGTAACAGAAAAAACCATGCATTGCTTATGTTGATAGATAAATTTAACTATGCGAAAGTTGAACCAAGTTAGACTTCCAGTCCGTTCTCGGGAATTTGTTTCCCCTTATCTGTCCCCGGGAATGCCTCGAAATAGAACTCTCCACAGAGTTACCCCTCTTGGAAAAGTTTACCAAGAACCTGGAAAAAGGACCTGAATGCGCAAATCTTAGCAACCCTGTACGAGGAACAATGATCCTCTTGAAATCTCAAAGTAACAACGTGGGGATAAGTATCGATCAACGGACGAGATCCCATCAGCAGATTTGCGGTCGTTCACGACCGTTAGATTGGCGGAAGAAACAAGGGCGTTACATGCCTTACCCCTTTTCTTTTATCTTCGTGAGTAGGGAGGAAGTCGGGACCGTAGATCCCCAAGGTCTATGGGAGTATCTGGACCGTTGGTTTTTCCCCATCCAGAGAGTAGTGGGAGAGTGCACGGTGTAGGACAGGACTGAGCCATTGTATCTTAGCTAGAAAACGCGATAACCGTTGGATCTGTTAGGAGATGTAGGAGGGTTAAGCCCTCGTGAACAGGGGCAAAGGTCTCGAAAGAGGAGTCGGTACACGGTGTGGGACTGATATGAGTCATCAGATCTTATCTAGAAAACCTAATAGCCGTTGGATCTGCTAGGAGATGCATGAGGGTTAAGCCCTCGTGAACAAGGGCGAAAGTCCCGAGAGAGGAGTCGGTATCGGGGATTCGGAGTTCCGGGATTTCAGGAGTCCTGATGACAAGAGATTGGGACACTCCATGGTGAAAATCCCGATATAGATCTAGAGCGTCCATCCGTGAAGGACACGTGGCGGAGATCGAGAGTCCATCGGTATTTCAGATACTGGGGATTCGAGTTGACAAAGGATTTGCGTCACTGGGGGTCGCAAGTCGCGAAATCGTGAAACAACGAGGACCGTCCATTTGAGGGAGGATATGTGGATGATATTTCCTCGACCCCTCTCCGCCTTTGCAAGCAATGCACGAACATGATCCCTTCGAAGGATCCTAGGGTCTGTAATGACCGTTAGATTTAAGAAAGAGACGCAGGCATTAATGCCACGACCCTTTTTTTTCCCCTTGCAAGAGATGAAGGAATCGGGACCATAGACCCCATGGTCCATGGAAGTACCTGGACCGTCCATCTATAGAGCACACGTGGCTGCTGGTAAGCGCTTTGGTGTTTCGACACCCGGGAAATAAAAGGGCAAAGAACCCTTGTCTTCGCGAGTCGCGAAATCCCGATCACCGAAACCCCGAAATAGCGTGAGGTGTGAATAAGTTTGAGAGAGGCAGGATTTAATCATGACTGTTGATCATCCTAAAAAGATCACGACCGTTGATCTTGGCTGAAGGTTTCCACCGTCCATCGGAGGGACACGTGGTTGCCGGTCGACGCTTCGACGTTTCGACATTCGGGAAACCAAAGGGCTAGAAAACCTTGCCCCCGCGATTCACAAAATCTCGATGCCCGAAATCCCGATATGCACTGTAGTGGAGAGGAGAAGTGCCGAAAGAATCTGGGCCGTCCATCAGAGGAGACGCGTGGTGAGCGGTCAGAGATTTGGGAAAAGTCCCGAAATCCCGTGGACTGTTGGATCCACACTCTTAAGAGCCGTCGATCTCTTACCCAAACTTCCATATCATAATTCAGATATTTAAATGACAAGGAGTCTTGGAATCGTTGCATTTTGAACTCCCGAGTACCAAAACCCCGAAAGGATCCATATCGTCGGATCAGTGGGGGCTTACAGCCGTTGATCTCCCCTTGGAGGGAAACTTGGGAGATTTCATGGTTTTCGGGGATTTGAATGGGAAAGGAAGAAGTCCTGCATTGTGATTTCCCGAATCATGAAAGGCTGGTAAGGGCTTTGCTGGTTTAAGCGCGTGTTCACGAGGACAAGACCCAAACAGGAAACTTGTACTCGCCAGCCCTTTCGGGGTTCGGCGCTTCGCTGTATCGAGGTTTGCAGAGTCGAAGGACTCGACGCTCTGGTAGCGCTGAGTCGCTATGAGCGAAAGGAAGCCTTATTTGTTTGACCTGTGGTCATGACCCGCGATCCTATCGGAACAGACGAGGGAAGAGATAGCTTACGCTAGACCTCCGTAGACATTTCGGGGGTCTGACCATTGATAAATCGACGAAAAACTTGATTTCCATAGGGGGTATGTGACAATTACCTGTTATAAACTAAAATTACAGAGCAAGGTGTCAACATTGGTGTTGAGGCTTCCATGAGAGGAAACCAGCCCCACCTCCAAGTGTAGAAGTTCCAACAGATTGTATTGTAGCATATATATATAAACCAAGTTACAAAGTTTGGGTTGATATGAAAAGTTCTAAGTATATAACTGTAACAAAAAGAGTAAGACTACAACCTTACAGACCAAGCTATGACTATGTAAACCAAAAGATAATAGGCCATAAAAACTTATTTAGAAACATAATTGTAAGGAAATGGATGCTCAGACGAATATGGCCATTTAGGAGCCATGGGAGCCTAGAGAAGATCCTCCTCATTGTGTCGCTACTTGGGATCTTCAACTCCATATTCCAATAGCTAGTCCAGATGTTTTTCCATCAACACTTGCCAGAATTTATGCTCGTCATTGTCTCGACAAAGAGCTCGAATAACATTGTGTTGTGCCTCTGTGAAGATAGGATGGGGTGGTAGAGGGGGGTGAGAGCTTGAGATTTGGGCATGGTCGGCAACATAATATGTGGGAGTGGAGGAGGGAGGTGGAGAGGGGGTGGGTTTTACCTCAAAATCGGTGGAGGTCGAGAAAGCATGATAGGGCTCCATTTGTGAATGAAAAGCATAGTTGCAGCCAAGGAAGGATGAGTTGTGAGCAGTGTGGCTGCTAACCAAAGAGAAGTTTCCAGTTGCACATCTGGGATGACCTCTCTCACAAGGAATGAAAGAAATCCAGGGAAGACAAAGTGGGAGATTGAGCAGAAATTCGATAGGCAACACAGTGATGAGATCGAACGAGAGAGAGGCAAGACTAAAAATGAAAATTTGTTGATGGTATAATGAGCCCATAGCGACAAGAGGTGGGGTAAGTGAGAGTGTCATGATGCAGAGAGAGGAGTGACATGACAAGGTTCATTCACTTAAATTCCAATGTGCGAAGGATGATCAGGATCAGGGCTAGGATTAAGGATCAAGTGAATGGATTGATCCTCATTGAATGAGCATCATTGTTCATCAAGCTCGAGGGAGGATGAAGTGACATCAGCTTGTCCATGTGGCACCATATTGATCTGGGTTGATAGCACCCAATTCGGGTTTTTTAGTAATTTACATTAAGAAAATAATTAAATTTGAAAAAAAAAAACATCACAATAAATTTTTTTAAGAAAAAAAATCATATTTTTTAAAGAAATAAAGAATAAAGAATTGTTGAAAAAAAATGCAAATCACAATTTTTAAATCAAAAAATTCAAAAAAAGGAGTTAAAAAGGAGTAAAATATACAAATTTTTTCTTTAAAAAAAAACTTAAACCAAAAAATCAAATTGAAAAGAAAACTAAAATCAAAATAGAATTAAAAATATAAATTAAACCCCAGATGGGGTGTCAATGGGAACATTGTGCGATTGGAAAAGTGGGACACTTGGCCACACCTGGCGGACACTTGGCCACATTCCTCATAGCATCAAGCCACCGTATAACGCACTCCCACCAAGCATTTAATCCATGCATTCATTTTATTGTTCGACGTACCCCCGCTTTCAAGCTCGTCGGTGGATCCTTTGGCCCATTCGTATCCTCCGCCTCTAGCTCCTCGCAGTCACCTTTCTGTCTGAGTTTTTATTTGCCTCTGGTTCGAGCTTACCCCTCCGCTCCTCCACCGTTTCAAGCTCCTCCCTCCACTCAACCTCTGGTTCATTCTCTTCCCGATGTCGCGCCAGCGAGGAAAATCCAAGCGCAGGACGACTTGTTACAATGCGAGGGGCAGAGGCTCGCGGGGTCGCGGTAGGCAAGCTCCTCAGAACTTGCCTCATGCTCTTGTCTGTGCCTCCTCTTTGGAACTCCCTCTTGAACGTGATACCACACCGGAACTCCCTCCTTTGTCCTCCCCTTGGGCTTGTAGAGTCGAGTGGTTTGATAGTTTGGGAAATTCCCTTGGTTTTTCACCAAAGCTCAGCCCAGAGTTGTCGCCCATCCACCAGTCTCCACCCCGTCCCCCCCCTCCCTCCACTCCCCCTAGCCCAACCTCCCCCCTCACTTCTTCCTCCTCCCCTCTCCCTTCTTTCGCNCCTTTTTCTTCTGATGTTCCACCTCCCCCTTTGCTCCCTCCAGCTTGTTCTCGATGTGATGGGCTCTCGAATCTGCAAAATTGTCTGGAATTTATCCATAGCTCAGTCATGGAAGTCCAACACGACATCAAGGAGCTGTTGAACAGGGATGAATGTCGGGAACGTCACATGGAGTTCCCGTAGACTCTTCTTGGTTCGCTCCGACACACCACTCCAGATACATGGATTCTAGCCAAGGACGTGGAACAAGACCCACAGAAGGAATGAACGCCAGGCCCTAGCTCTGGATGACTCCAATGTTCTCAGGTTTCAATGGTTTTTTAATTTCTCCAAACGATTTATTTTACTAGGTTACAGCCCTGCGAGACATTCTAGCTCCTAGCCTTAGCACATTTTTTTGTTATGTGTCTTTCTCTTTTTCCTGTCATGGTAACTGCATGGAAAATTGAGAACTCTATGGACATGTGGTAGCATCGGTTTCTATGCTTATTCCGCCGACTGTAACTTTTGCACTCTAGCAGGTTTCAATATATTTTCTAAATTATATATATATATATATATATATATATATATATATATATATATATATAATACAAACATTTAAAAAATATTAAAA
>ML813199.1:157435-188289 GCA_009831015.1 Picea engelmannii
CGCCTCAGATTCCTGTTCTTTCTCACCCATCCACCGGCGGTTTCATCTCTCACTGCGGTTGGAACTCTACGCTGGAGAGCATCTCACATGGAGTGCCCATAATCTGTTGGCCTCTCTTTGCGGAACAGAAGATGAACAGGTTTCTGCTGGTCAATGAGTTTAAGGTGGCGATTGAAGTAAAAATGGAAGGCGATGGATTTGTAAAGCGAGAGGAAGTGGAGAGAGCAGTTAGGGAGTTGATGGAAGGAGAAAGCTGCATGAGGGTAAGGGAGAGAGGCAGAGCATTGAAGGAAAAGGCCGTCGCTGCGTTGGAGGAAGGGGGCAGTTCATACAAAGGCATGGCCGCTGTAGTCTCCGAGTGGACAACAAACATTCGGCAGCCATGATGATATTTCGAGTTGATGATATTTTACTTCGCTTGCGGCTTACCTGAGGATGATCAGCTCTCTCGTCAATGTTTGATGGGACTAAATAGAGCAGTGTTCTAAAAAGTTTTTTTTTTTTTTAGTTTGGTTGATTTTTGGTAAAAAAAAATTTAAATTTGGTGATGAATGTTGGATCTACAGATTTGAGTGACTGAGTTTGTATGAGTGTTTATGAGTTTTTCATCATGCTCAATTCATATATGCATTCAGAAATGCAATTTAAACAAACAGAAAATAGCAATTTTGTTCAAATTTACATCACAGGATTACAGCCAAAAAAACCGAAAAAATAGAACTTTTAGCCAACTCAAACAAAGAAAAAGCTATGAACCCATGGCAAATAAGTTAGCTACCTTGTTTTTCAAATATTCTGAAATTATTTTTTATTATATAATTTTGTTTTTCTCATTACTAGAGTCACTCATTCTCTATACTCATATAATATCCTTTATTATTGTTCAAATGACTTTTCATTTGAGAACGTTGCCTTGAGATAAGCTAAGAACGTTGGTTTCATATCAGTGGAAGAAGAAATCTGAGGATCCATCTAAATGAGGCGTTTAGAGAGTAGAATTGAGTTCCCTAAATATAGGGATGTATAGACATTAGAATTGAGTTCATTAAATATAAGGATGGTTTCTCTTTACTTTATTTCATTCAAATTAAAATTGCAATGTCAATGGGAGACTTGGAATACTAATATGTTTCTTTTTTTTTTTAATTATTACACAATATAAGTATTTTTATGGATTTTTATTTGTTGTAATTGTGTAAATGGACTTTGAAACGGTAATAATCCATTTATATCATGTTTAATTTATTGTTATAAATTATATGGTAATATAGTTATGGTAAATCTGTTACAGGTAGCATAGTAGTTGGTAAATCTGGGTTTAGTGTCCATCTAATTACCAGTTCAAATCCTTCTTCCTCAACCTTCCTTAAAACAAGTTAAAAATAAGTTAAAAAAAATTAATCACAATGGTGGTGGGTAGTTAAATGCCTTAATTCACCATATTAATTGCATAATAATTTTGGACATTTTTTTTAATGTGAAAAAAATAATTATAATAAGTTCATTTAATTTTTTGATTTGAGAGAGGTGATTATAATAAGTTTATTTGGTTTTTAAATTTGAGACATGTTATTATAATAAATTTATTTAGAAATGATAAATAAGAATATAATTTATTGACAAAATGTGTTTTTATATTTTAAAATTTCAATTTTGTTTTTTAAAATATATAATTGTATTGTTTTTATTAAATACAAAATTCTTAATCTTAAAAGATCATTAAAATCATATAGCTTATGAAAACAAGTTCATTAATAATTTATCATAAATTATTAAATGAAAAATTAAATTTAAAAACTTACAAATTAAGAAATATAGATTAATAAATATTTTAGATATGAAGTTAAATTAATTTAAAAATATTTATAAAAAATGAAAAGAATAAAATATATTTATTTGTTATAGTTAATGATTTTCAAAATATTTAGAATATATTAAAACAAAGTGATAGATAATCATTTTTACCTATTATTTTTAGGTATAAAGAAATTGTTGATATTATAATAATAATAATAATCTATTTAACATCAAATTGGTGTATGAGACTCCCTTGTTTGTGGGATAAGGGATTCCCCTCTGCCCAACTATTTGACTGGTAAAGTTTACGAAGGTATACATACCCTACCCCTCTCTCCTGTGACCTTTTAAGAGAAAACACATATTCTTAACCATTAAAATTAGATTGCATGTTTTGTTATATTAGAAGAAAAATTCAATAATAAATTATTATAAATTATTTCAATGTAATAGGTGAAAAAAATATAATTTATAAATAAATTTAGTTGCTAAAAATTTTTAGAAAATTTTAAATTTACATATGAACAAAAATAAAATTTCACAAATCACTAAAATAAACAATTTAAAACAAGTTATGGTAGACAAACTGAAATTATAAAAATAAAACAATACTTGCAATTAAATGCAAGACTCAACTTAGTTTTGCACATATATAAAGATATGATTTAACACTCTTAAAATTGTAAAAAAAATAGTACTAATACCTTTTCTTAAATATATGATTTAGAATTCTATATAAATTAAAATTATAAAATACATGTAAGATGAATAATTTAATGTAATTTTATTTATAAAATAGGTAAGATGAATAATTTAATGTAATTTTAACTAAGCTATTATATCATTATAAAGTAAAGATTAAGCACTTTATGTAGAGGTGGCTAAGAAATAGGTGTAAACAAATTGAAAATATTTTGTGAAACATGTTTTATGAGTTAATATCCATATAAACAAGTGTTGCATGAGTGTAGTATCTTTCTGGTTGAATTGGGGATAAATGCAAATGGATGGGGATAAAGTAGCGGGGGTAGATGGAAATTGCAGTGCAGATGTGGCAAGCATCATGAAGACAAGTGGTAACCATGCAAGAAATTACATCTGCACTCTAGAGTCTGACTTATTTTGTGAAACTATATAATCCATCTTGCTATGTTCGAAATTTTCGTTCTTTCTAGTAGTCCTACTTTGCATGTTTTATCTATTCAGTGTATATAATAGCAGAAAAAGATATGCATGAGAAAAAGATAATTAAAATTAAATAAACACAATTTTTTTACATATGAAGATAAAAATTTAGGAACATATAAATATAAAAGGAGCTAAAAAAATAGTGTTATTTGGAATATATCAAAAAATAAAACAAAAAATAGTTTTATTTGGAATATATCAAAAAATAATAGTTTGTTACATATTCCTGGAAATTTAAACGTGTTTGTCATATAGACTGTGATTGGGGCTCCCGCGGACCATAAGAGAAATATGTACAAGAAATAGGACTGTGGAAAGAAGAAGTGAGCGACGATAGAGTGTAATACCTGAAAAGAAGAAATGGGAAGGTATCAGTCTTTGGCTAGAGATTTCTATTCAGAAAAGGTGGAATAACTAGATTGAAAAACAAAGGAGGATGTCATCAGTATAGACTTACAATGATGGTAAATATAAGTATTTTTGCTATTTTCTTGCTTATGCCTTTTTCTGTTGCCTTTCGTCGGCGATCCGCTTCAATTCTATTTCGATGAATTCTTCAATGTAGCTTCTCAAGGGGGCGACGTTGATGTCATTCCAGATTTTTACGCTGAAAAGTTCCTTTTCTAATTCGCTTAGATCAATAGAAAGTTTACGCAGAGCCTAATCAATGTCTCATTTTTTTACCGAATAGCCCACTAGCCAGTGGTCCATGTGATCTTCACCATATTCAAGAATCCTGTAAAACATTTCTAAAGACAACACCTTAAAATTATCAACTTGTTTATCGAAAGCTTGCTTGGTTAACGCCAACGAGTTGACGATTAAGTTGGGGTCCTGGAACTCGTTGGTCCTTCCGGCTAAGTCTATCTTGGTCAGCTTTGTGAATAATGCTTCTTTCTTTGATAGTACTTGCTCACATGATTATACAACGAGATACAGGTTCTTCACCTTCTCTTCACAGCATGCTTCTAATTGAGTGATCTGGCTTTTGGAGGGGAGATCATGTTGTCTTCTTGTCATGTCTTCCATGTTGTTGACATGAAAGGCAAAAGGGATGACCGTGTCCAAATAGAAATTTTCTTCATTTTTTAAATCCGTCTGCAAAAGCTCGGTGCCCTCCTTCCCAGGGAATCCATAGTTTGTGATGTTTCCCAGGCCTCAGCTATCAATTCCATTCTTGTCTTGATATTTTTCTCCACATATCTTCTACACGATGCGAGGAAGATGGAGGATCCTTTTAACTTTGTTGTAGGGGTGGCAAGCTTGGCTATTGCCAAAGGACTAGAAAGCAATGGCATAGGAATCAAAGCTTCCTCTAATTCCTTGATTCAGTCCTTTAGTCTGGCATTCTCGACCTCAATGACTCCAATGGAATCATCAAGAGCATCTATGGTTGCTCTGTGAAGTCCGGAGATTTGGGACGACCGCATGTTAGCAAGGTCAACTTCTGAACGATATTTTCCTTTCTTATTTTTTACATATCTCTTTTCAATAATTAATTTTTTAGATTCGCTTTCAAAAACAACACTTTGGAATACAAAGGATTCATCTTCGTAAAAAAAATTGGTATCAGCTATGTCCATTGGTTAGCTATGTTGAATCACATCTCCCAGCTGATCAAGGTTACATAATGTGCTATCCAAATCAGTGTCAAGTTCCATGTTCTCACTCTCAATTTCAGGCTCTTTCGTCTCCCCTACAATTCTTTTTCTCTTCTTCTGCACGGGAAGCTTGTGAGAACTATCAATTTTAGGATGAACCTCCTATGTTTGAAGAAATTTGGGTTGCTTTGTTACTGTGGCAGGCCGTTGGAGCGATGCTTTCTTACTGTGGTAGCTCTAGTCCTCAGGCCTGAAGATGTTCACCGTATCTCCACAGAACTGATGACGAGTTGGTGCTATTAGTTTATGAAAACGTTTGTTTTATCTAGGCGTTGCTTGAAATGAACAAATGGAGGGGATAATATAACCCCCCGGAAATGTTGGTTCAATGCGTGCGAATGAAAAATATCCTCGAGCTCTTTTCTCATTAATGGAAATCTCTATGTGTGTTGTATGATGATCTGTTAGAAGTAAAGATTAATTATTTCATAATTAGAAGTGTGGAGGTGGCGGTTACGACAAAGAACATTTAAGGATTGGAGGTTTCTGGAACGAACCAAGCCAACGATGTGCGAATGACATTCCATGGTATCTGAAATTAACACTCGGAAGGGATAACAAAACCCTTCTCAAATATTGGTTTAATGTGTATTAATGGCAAATCTTCTTGAGCCTTTCGCCCATCAATGACAATTTACACGGTTCCTGCATGATGAGTTGTTAGCATTAAAGATTACAAATTGCATATTTAGAAACAAGACATTATATATATATATATATATATATAACATTTTTGTATTATAAACATGTGCAAAGGTGACAGAGATGGGGAAGAGCAAACAAGGAATGGCCAAGTATGAAAAGCAGTTGGACGGGCTTCAAAATAGGTTTACAAGAGATAATGAGGAGAGGTGAGTGTCCAACGGTGAAATTGCATGAGTCAAATTTTTTTACTACAAAATGCATAAAACGGAAAAGGGCATGATGGTGCAGTTCAACGGACGGTTTGTATATTTGTGGAATTGCGAGAAAGTGGCTAAGTATGGAATAGGGAAACGGTCGGTCGAGCTTGTTTTCGGAATTAGGGTTTGAATATTTCGTGAACGGGCCAACCCGAGGTCCTGTGAATGACATTCCATGGTGTTTGAAATCAACACTCGGAAAGGATAATATAACCTTCCAGAAATCTTGGTTTAATGCGTATTAATGACATATCTCTACAAATATTGGTTGCTTTCCAAAGGGCAGGACCTAACGACTTAATTTAGTTTTTTAATTATAAATAAGACTCTTTTATTATAAACAAGTGCAAATAAGGAATGGCCAAATATGAAAAGCGGTCACACAGTTTTAAAAATACAGCGCATTCGCAGTAGAGGTGAGGGCGAGCGGTCAGATTGTATGTCTCGGAAATTTTAACTGCAAAATGCGTAAAAGGGAAGAGTGCAAGAAAGGAATGGCGAAGCATGAAAAGTGGTCAGACGGGTTTCAAAATAGGGTTAAAGGGGATTGATAGTAGAGGTGAAGGTCGACGTTCAAATTGTATCTATCAGAATTTTTGACTGCAAAATGCGTAAAAGGGAAGACTTTATGGTGGGGCAGCCCAGCGGTCGATTTGTATATTTGTGGAATTGCGGGTGTTGTTTGCATGTCATGGAACAATGGAAGGGAAATCTTTAGTCCACCTGTCCAGGAACTGACAATGAAAAGAGTGGCCAAGTATGGAATAGGGAAACGGTCAGTCGAACTTGGTTGGAAAGAAGTGCGGAGGTGGTGGGCATAGGAAACAATGATTAGGAATTGGATATTTCATGAACCTCCCAACCCGACGATCCACGAAAGAGATTCAGACAAATGGCGAAGTGTGGAAACCTGACGGACGACCTTCAAAAATGGGGTGACAATAGTTGCATAAAAGGCGTGAGGACCCGACGGTCAAACTGTAGCTCTCAAAACTTCTGAGTGCAAACTGTGTAATGAGGAAGAGGGTATGATGTGACAGTCTAGTTGTAAATTTGTATATCGCGGAATTGTGAGTGCTCTTTGGAGCTAACAGAACAATGAAAGTGCATCCTAGAGCCCGCCTCCCTGGGAATCTGCAATCGGAAATGTGGCTAGGTATGGAATGGGGAGGTGGTCGATCGGAGTCTGGGTGTTGTTTGCAGACAGCGGAACAATGGAAACACAATATTGAACCTGCCTATTCGGTAAATCGCCTATTCGAAAAACCGCGAGCCTAAAAGTTTGTACAATATGAAACGAGGAAGCAGTCGGTCGGGATGGTGATATAAAAGTAAGTGAAATTTGAAGACGTGAATCCACACATAGAAATTTTCCGAAAAATGAGTAATACATACTAAATATGTACTTTTATAAAGTATGGACATGAGATTTTATAGAGCATGGATCGCGGGTTCTCGGGCTGGAGGGCTCAAAATTGGGCCTCTATTGTTCTTTGCCTTACAAATAGCACCCAGAATTCCGCGATATACAAATTGACAAGCGGACTTGTGGGCTAACTGGCTCAACATTGCACTTCTATTGTTCTACGTCCTCCAAACAGCACTCGGAGTTCCACAATATACAAATTGACAGATGAACTCCAAGGCTGGAGGGCTTAGGATTGCGATTGTTTACGGATGGTGATCCCTATCAACTATCTAACATTATCTAAAAACATTATTTTCAATACTAAATTATTAATATTAAATATTGATATTGTACAATTTAATTAGACAAAAAAATTTGTACAATATGAAACGGGGAAGCGGTCGGTCGAGCTGGTGATATAAAAGTAAATGAAATCTAAAGACGTGAATACGCCAACATTTGCACCTAGAAATTTTCCCATAAACGAGTAATACATATAAATATGTACCTTTATAAAGTATGGACATGAGATTTTATAGAGCATGTACGGATCCCGCATTCCATACTTGGCCACTTTTTGGATCACGGGTTATCACGCTGGCGGGCTAAAAAATGGGCCTTTATTTTCCGTGTCATACAAATAACACCCAGAGTTCTGCGATATACAAATTGACAGGTAGACTTGTGGGTTGGCTGACTCAACATTGCACTTATATTGTTCTGTGTCCTCCAAATAACACTCGGAGTTCCACGATATACAAATTGACAGACAGACTCCAGGGCTGGCGGGCTCAGGATTGCACTTCTTTACGATGGTGATCCCTATCAACTATCTAACATTATCTAAAAAAATTATTTTCAATACTAAATTATTAATATTAAATATTGATATTGTACAATTTAATTAAACAAAAAGTCTGTACAATATGAAATGGGGAAGCGGTCGGTCGGGTTGGTGATATAAGAGTAAGTGAAATCTGAAGACGTGAATCCTCCAACTTCCGCACCTAGAAATTTTCTGAAAAATGAGTAATACATACTAAATATGTACCTTTATAAAGTACAGACATAAGATTTTATAGAGAATGTATGAATATCACATTCCATACTTGGCCACTTTTTGGATCGCGGGTTCTCAGGTTGGCGGGCTAAAAAATGGGCCTTTATTGCTTCATGTTCTACAAATAGCACCTAGAGTTCCGTGATATACAAATTGACAGACGTACTTACGGGCTGGCTGGATCAACATTGCATTTCTATTGTTCTGTGTCCTCCAAATAGCACTTGGAGTTCCGCGATATACAAATCAACAGACGGAGTCCAAGACTGGCGGGCTCAAGATTGCGATTGTTTACAGATGGTGATCCTTATCAACTATCTAACATTATCTAAAAACATCATTTTCAATACTAAATTATTAATATTAAATGTTGATATTGTACAATTTAATTACATAAAATTATTAAAAGATTTTAAATATGGGTGTAAGTGTGTTCTTGACACATTCTTCTATGACTGTAACATATTAAGTTAATTATTAAACTTCTTGCATTATGGGTTGTTAGCATTAAAGCTTAATAATTGCATGCCTTGAAACAAGAATGACGATTTTGCTGCAACATTGTAATTTGGTATTGTTATGTTCTATCTGCATTGCAAATAGAATTGAACGTTGGTTTGAAACTGTGTGTAATCCATTTTTTGTTTGCATAAAAGCCTGGTGGATCGACACTATACATTGTCATATAATTGTTAGATGCTCCATCTTAGAACAAATTACCTAAGCAAATACAATATCGAAGAACTACGATACTACCAAACTATGCCAGTGAGAAGAGGCATTAAATCCAGAAAAGAAGCCGCAACAAAGACTCCAAGGCAAAAAAATTTAATAGCAAATCCATTTAAAAAAAAAAACACCGAGTCGTGTACATCTATCATTAGAAATTGGACCCAGTTATTTGGGCCAAAACATTGAACGTATCTGCCACAAACACAGGCACGGGATTTGCAGTATGCAGGAACCATCGAGATACTTTTCAACATGGATACAAAACTAATTACCATGCTTTTTTTTTAGGAAATCCTTGCAGTTTTCTCCTCAATGGATCATCCTGTGGTAAAATTGATAGTTTTCATAAGATTCGTGTGGGGAAGAAGACAAAAAACGTTGTAGGGAAAATGGAATATACCTTAACTGAAAGTTAGGACACACCAAGAAACCGTCTCTCCACAGTCGAAAAACTTCAGGGACACAGGTTGCATGTGAAATTCCAGAGGCCCAAATTAGTCCATTCTAGGTGGAAGGAGATGAATAGTAGAAATATACCTTGCACTAGTGGGAGTTCTGGTCCTCATTCCCGAAGATGTTAATTGTATATCCAGAGAACATGACAATAGTCCCGTAACTGAATATTTTTTTGGCTTGAAATATATCTCTGGGATCATCAACATATCATTTCCTTATAGTGAAAGTCTTCAGCCCAAAACAGACTAATTTGGACCTCTGTAATTCCTACTTTGTTGCTGCAAAGCGGATATTGCGTTCAATGTTGGTTTCTTTTCTAAAACTCTTTATTTTGGTGTTGTCAGGACCACCATCACTGAGCTAGGAATTTCTTCCTGTTATGGTTGATTTCAATTTGGGTGCAGGAGTGGGAACAATCTCTGTATTTCCATCATCCATTGTCGTATCATCGCCCATCAGATCATCTTCTTCTAGCTTGGAATCCATGACATCAACCTCTGCGCCAACCATCAATGCAACTAGGCAGGTTCTCTGAGCAGGCAGGGTTTCCCTGGAATTCTTTGGTTTGAAATATATCTCTCGGTGTACCAAGGGACCATCTCCTTTTTTCTCCTGGGCGGAGGGAGATGAGTAGTAAGAATATGCCCTGGAATACTGGAACCTTTGCCCATCACGCCTGAATGTGTTTAATGTATCTGGACAGAACTGCTGCCACAAGTTAACGAGAATTTCCACTTGCTCCAGACGATGTTTGAAATGAAAATTGGGGAGGGATAATATAACCCTGCACAAATCATGGTTTAATGCGTATCAATGGAAGATATCCTCGAGCCTTTCATTGAACAATAATAATCTCCAGGGTTCATGCGTAATGAGTTGTTACCATTAAAGCTCACTAATTGATATTTAAAAAAAAGTGCGAAGGTGGCAGTGGCGGTGACGACAAAGAGCGATTAAGAATTAAATATTTTTTAAAGGCGCCAACCGGGCGGCGCACGAAATATATTACATCATGTTTGAAATGAATACTTGGAAAGGATAACACTCTTCTCTGCAAATCTTAGTTTAATTCATAGTAATGGCAAATCTTCTCTGGCCTTCCGACCATTAATGACAATCTTAATGGTTCCTGAAGGATGAACTACTAGCATTAAATCTTAATAATTTCATATCTGGAAATAAGTACGAAGGTAGCGGTGATGGCAAAGAGTGACCAAGCATTGTACATTTCGTCCACCCGCCGACCCGCGAAACAGATTCCAAGAAATGCCCAAGTATGGAAAGTGATCGGGCGGGTTACAAAAAAAAGGGTCACAAGATATACCCAGGAGACATGAGGGGTCGATGGTCATATTGCATCTTAGTGACAGATATCGGCCGTCAATTTGTATATCGCGGAATTTTGAGTGTTGTTTGTGCATAGGGAACAGTGGAAGCACAATGTCGAGAGGGATATTTGTATATTGTTGAACTTTGGGTGTTGTATATAAAAGCATGAGACATTCAGAAAAAGGACCAAGTAAACAGAAAGCGAAAGCATACGAGATGAAGGGGAATTTTTTTGCTACTTTGTAAATCACGGAATTCCAGGTGCTATTTGCAAGCGGCGGAACAATGGAAACGCAATGTTGAACCCACCTATGCAAGAACCCACGATTCAAAAAGTTTTTTCAATATGAAATGGGGAAGCGGTCGATCGGGCTGGTGATATAAAAGTAACAATGGAAATCTGAAGATGTGAATCTGCCAAATCTTGCACCTAGACATTTTTCGAAAAACAAGTAAGTAAAGAAAGGGAAAGCAAAGAACAAAAGAGAAAGCGGATGATAATTTTCGGAAGCGGGAATTGTTGTAAGAAATCACCATTGATGGTATTAACAGTAACCATGGATTTCATTAAACATGTTAACAGGTTCTTCAATCAAGGAATAGATACAACGAGCGATTTTTATAGTTCCAAGGATCTGTTTGTACAAGAGAAAAGCGTCGAAAAGTTGCAAGAAAATCAATTTTTGGATGTTTAAGTTTTTGTACTGTTAGCTTCACCGCAAGTATAACAACGACAAATTTTAATTTTAATGTCCTCTCGTTCATATGATTGTTCCATTAGACTTCGCATAGTATATATTATTTTATTTCAATTCGTTTGCCAATTTGTAGATCGCAGAAGTCAGGGTGTTATTTGTAGGCGGCGGAACAATGGAAACGCAATATTGAACTCGCCTATCCGGTAACTTCCCTATTCAGAAAACCACGAGCCAAAAATTTTGTACAATATGAAACGGGGAAGTGGTCGGTTGGGCTGGTGATATAAAAGTAAGTGAAATCTGAAGACATGAATCCGCCAACTTCCGCACCTAGAAATTTTCTAAAAAACAAGTAATACATACTAAATATGTACTATAAAGTATGGACATGAGATTTTATAGAGAATCTACGGATATCGTGTTACATTCTTAGCCACTTTTTCAATCGCAGGTTCTCAGGCTGGCGGGCTCAAATTGGGCCTCTATTGTTTCATGCCCAACAAAGAGCACCCATAATTCCGCGATATACAAATTGACAAGCGGACTTGCGGGTTGGCTAGTTCAACATTGCACTTCTATTGTTCTGTGTCCTCCAAACAACACTCGGAGTTCCGCGATACACAAATTGACAGACGGACACCAGGGCTGGTGGGCTCAAGATTGCGATTATTTATGGATGGTGATCCCTATCAACTATCTAACATCATCTAAAAACATTATTTTCAATACTAAATTATTAATTTTAAATATTGATATTGTACAATTTAATTAGACAAAAAAAAAATTATAATATGAAATGGGGAAGTGGTCTGTCGGGCAGGTGATATAAAAGTAAGTGAAATCTGAAGACGTGAATTCGCCAACTT
Organism: Picea engelmannii; assembly: GCA_009831015.1. Lineage (NCBI taxonomy): Eukaryota > Viridiplantae > Streptophyta > Pinopsida > Pinales > Pinaceae > Picea > Picea engelmannii. Next base: position 169,533 of record ML813199.1, read on the forward strand.
CCGCACCTAGAAATTTTTCGAAAAAAAAGTAATACATACTAAATATGTACTTCTATGAAGTATGGACATGAGATTTTATAGAGCATGTACGGATCCCACATTCCATACTTAGCCACTTTTTGGATCGCGGGTTCTTGGGCTCAAAATTGGGCCTCTATTGTTATGTGCCCTACAAATAGCACCCATAATTCTGCAACATACATATTGACAAGCAGACTTGCGAGATGGTTGGCTCAAAATTGCACTTCTATTGTTTCGTGTTCTCCAAACAACACTCGGAGTTCTGCGATATACAAATTGACAGACGGACTCCAGGGCTGGCGGGCTCAAGATTGTGATTGTCTACAGATGGTGATCCCTATCAACTATCTAACATTATCTAAAAACATTATTAAATATTGATATTGTACAATTTAATTAGACAAAAAAAAATTTACAATATGAAACATGCAAGCAGTCGGTTGGCTGGTGATATAAAAGTAAGTGAAATCTGAAGACATGAATCTGCCAACTTCTGCACCTAGAAATTTTTTGAAAAATGAGTAATACATATTAAATATGTACTTTTATAAAGTATGGACATGATATTCTATAGAGCATGTACGGATCCCGCATTCCATACTTAGCCACTTTTTGGATCGTGGGTTCTCGAGCTGGCAAGCTCAAAATTGGGCCTTTATTATTCTGTGTCCTACAAATAGCACCTAGAGTTCCGCGATATACAAATTGACAGGTGGAATTGCAGTTTGGCTAGCTCAACATTGCACATCTATTGTTCTGTGTCCTCCAAACAACACTTGGAGTTTCGCGATATACAAATTGACAGACGGACTCCAGGGCTGGCGGCCTCAAGATTGTGATTGTTTACGGATGGTGATCCCTATCAACTATCTAACATTATCTAAAAACATTATTTTCAATACTAAAGTATTAATATTAAATATTGATATTGTACAATTTAATTACATCAAATTATTAAAGGATGTTAAATATCTTATTTAAAAGAAAAACCCGCGTATTCGGAAAATCGCGTTCCAAAAAGTTTGTACAATATGAAATGGGGAAGAGGTATGTCGGGCTAGTGATATAAAAGTAAGTGGAAATCTGAACACATGTATTTGCCAACTTCCGCACCTAGAAATTTTCCGAGAAACGAGTAATACATACTAAATATGTACTTTTATAAAGTATGGACATGAGATTTTATAAAGCATGTACGGATCCCTCATTCCATACTTAGCCACTTTTTGGATCGCGATTTCTCGGGCTAGCAGGATCAAAATTGGGCCTCTATTGTTCTGTGTCCTACAAATAGCACCCAGAGTTCCGCGATATACAAATTGACAAGGGGACTTGTGGGCTAGTTGGCTCAACATTGCACTTCTATTGTTCTGTGTCCTCCAAACAACACTCGGAGTTCCGCGATATACAAATTGACAGACGGACTCCGGGACTGGCGGGCTCAAGATTGAATATGTATTACACATTATATGTAATATGTACAATATGAAACGGGGAAGCGGTCGATCAAGCTGGCGATATAAAAGTAAATGGAGATATGAACACGTGTATCTGCCAACTTCCGCACCTAGAAATTTTTTGAGAAACGAGTAATACATACTAAATATGTACTTTTATAAAGTATGGACATGAGATTTTATAGAGCAAGTATGGATCCCTCATTCCATACTTAGCCACTTTTTGGATCGCGGTTTCTTGGGATGGCAGGCTCAAAATTGGGCCTCTATTGTTTTGTGGCCCTACAAATAGCACCCAGAGTTCTGCGATATACAAATTGACAGGCGGACTTGCGGGTTGGCTCGCTCAACATTGCACTTCTATTGTTCTGTGTCCTCCAAATAGCACTCGGAGTTCTGCGATATACAAATTGACAGACGGACTCCAGGACTAGTGGGCTCAAGATTGTGATTGTTTACATGTATAACATATAACATATATGTTATATATCTAACATTATCTAAAAACATTATTTTCAAATACTAAATTATTAATATTAATTATTGATATTGTACAATTTAATTACATAAAATTATCAAAGGATGTTAAATCTCTTATTTAAAAACAAAATGAAGGAAACAAAACAAAGCTTTTTTAAATTCGAACACCGCAAGCATAACAATGACCAATTTGAATTTTAAGGGCCTCTTGTTAATATGATAGCACAATTGGACTTCGCACAGTATATATTCGTTTATTTCAAATTATTCCAGGAGATTAATTTTACCAAGTTCATCGATCAAGGAAAAGTGCTAAAACAAGCCACATACTACATTTGTGTCACATCGCCATACAAATTGATAGGCGGACTTGCGGGCTAGCTAGCTAAAAAATTGCAATTCTATTGTTCTGTGTCCTCCAAACAACACTCGGAGTTCCACGATATACAGATTGACAGACGAAGCATACAACCAAGAACCAACTAAACTCCAAATAGGCTGCAAGCAAATTCCCACAAGGTTTCATAGAGTAGCACACATCGACCTTTGCATCAAACAATTTGATAGACAAAGAAAAGACGTCATGGCATTGGTTTTCTCTTACATCTGGTATATGTTCCCACGAGAAAATAACTAGGGCCATGGGATATATGGGGTTTGCTTTCATGCTTCCCATTTTTGGACCGAACAATCTTATGCACATGCAATCTCAAGTACTCGAGTCCAACGAACATTCATCTAGGTGTCGAAGAAATATTACAGAGACACGTGAGATATTTTTGTTTCCTGCCAAAGCTTGATATTGTTTTTCTTTTCTTGTCCTTTTTTTTTCCCTTCTTTAGCCGATATGCAATATTGCATTGTCCTCATTTAAGGTAAATTTGTTGTGTATCTGAAAGTCACATAGCATGTAGACATCGCTTGCCGTTTTCTGTAGGTAAGCTTCATACGACAATTCTGCCAACCTAGGAAGCACATATTGTAATAGAGGCTGCCTAATTCTACAATGCACGGTTGTATTTCCCACGGTTCAGATGGTAGAATTGAGGCGATGTCCATATATGTGTGGACATTTTTCACCGCATCGCAGACAATCAATCATAGCATCACTTATCAAAGCGGAAGCAGAAGCAGGAGAGTTGCATTTCGCACATACAGGCTCAAAGGGGGTCGAGTATGCATTTGCTGCAACCAAAACACCTTCAACCTGGAAACACGAGCATAGGAATTAATACAGTGAACAATATAATACACAACTACACCCCCCCCCTCTTAAAAAAAAATAAAAATTAAACAAGTCCTAGAAATTTGATGAAGGCTATTTCTATAAGAAAAGTGAGGATGACTCTATGGATGTATATGCACAACAGTTGTAGAGCTATCTAGTTTCTTCAGATCTTGTAATATGTCTACTCGCAACTCTGTTACAAATGTTTCTTGGGTTGTGCGAAAGATCCTTTCTCTAACATCCCTTTTCTTTGTTATATTTTTGAAGAGCATAAGTGGAAACTGCCATTTATGAAATTGTTGTTCAAATTTGATTAGGTATCGAACAATTGCAGCTGCAACATGGAACAGTGCAATATTTGTGTAACTTACCCGAGATACATCCACATGCGAAAGTAAAGGACAAAAACTAGATATGGAAAGCGGTACCATTTATGTGTTGTTGTTTGACTCTTCACCCTTTATATGGAGAATGTGTTGCGAGCCAATTTTTCTCGCCAGTGTGACAGTTGTGTCAATGGTTCCGATTGGGTAAATATCACTACTCTGTGCAAGCTGGTTGATAGTCGTGTCCGGGACGAAACGATATTCTGAACAGACAACGATAATTTTTTCCACAATACTTGTTTCATTGAGCGAAGTAATCCGATCACAATCACCACGGTCATATACTTTTTTGAGAAATATATTAAAATTTGTAATGGATATCCCATTACCCGACAATATTGTTTCTGCATGTTTCTGGACAAGTTGTGTAGGAATAGTCAGTGTGACTGTCATCATGGCCTCCTTGTCTATCATGTCAGCACGCATAATGGATCTAGTTTTGTTTTCCTTGTCCAAGTAGGTGCTATAGACAACCATTATGTCCTCGATGAACACTTGTCCAGTTCGGCAGTTGTTCAAGCCCTCTATTGAATGGTAGTGTGCAATTTTCTTTTTGTATTCTTTTTTTACTGGCATAAATCTACATGTAGATGCATAGTTTCGATGAACTATGGAGCCAAAGTTTTTCAACCACACCTCTTAGTCTAAGGAACCTGCGCTATGTTTGGCGTCTCGCTTGTACTTCTTCATACTTCTTGTGAACTTCAAACCATGTATTGCAGATGACATCAACATATTCACCATGCCATAGATGAATAAATAGTTTAGGATATTTGTTTGGTAAACATACGAGGAACAAAATGTATGCATCTTTACCTTTGGCCTTGTCGGTCTGCTGATGTCTGGGATGACTGACTTCTCATGGCCATGTCACTAGTCCAACTTTTCTTGATGCAAGCATGTGTAGATGAACATTGGAAGGACTAAACAAGTATATGAATTGTATATTGTCCATAATAGTTCTTAATGTCTCATGCATGGTGGAAGGAGGTGGAATACGAAATAGGGTGTCAAGGAATATACTCAGGAAACATGGGGACCCGAGCGTCAAATTATATGACTCGGATTTTTTGACTGGAAAAATGTGTAATAGTAAACAGGGCGTGAGGGCGAGACACAACGACAAATATGTATATCGCGGACCCTCGAAAGCCAGGGTAGAAATATTGAACCCGCCAACCCGGCACCCGCAATCGACAAAGTGGGTAAGTATGGAATAAGGTAGAAGCATGACCATAATTGTGAAACCGTTAGTCTTCCAACCGACGCACCAAGGCATTTTCGAAAATACCACTAAGCAAAGCAATTAGAAAACAAAGGGGATAATAGAAAATGGAAAAAGTAGAAATGGGGAGGGCAGAAAGGCCCATTGCACAGTTGGTATACCTTTTCGAAGATTGTACCATAGAACCCTTTGTTGTTGCACATAACAATTCATCTTCCTGTCCAACCAACCTGTTTCTTCCAAGGTAGCAATGTCGAATATACAATGGACATGTATGTAAAAGAAAGAGAAACAATTCTATTTATTCCAATGTAACACGAGAATACGCAGAAAGATACGTAGTATATACATATAGGTAAACCCAAAAAATTATATTTGAAGGAAGAAAATAACAACAACAAAAAAAAAGGTGCAAAGCAGCAGAACAAGCACAACAAATATGCAGACAGTAAATGAAATACTGAACACTGGAATATGAAATAAGAGTACAGGTATCCACCTCTGTAACTCCTCATCTACATTCCCGCCAAAGAGTCCATTGTCCTCTCCAGCCATTCTGTTTGTTTAAATGGAAAAATACAACGGACATGAAGGAGGTTAGTATGCAGGAAGATATGTAATGAAGATAAGTTATTATGTAGGAAGGCATGTAACATCTACATACAACAAACTAGGTGAACACATATACATACAATAAATGAAATACAAAACAACACAATATGAAAGCATGTACCTTTCTATATCCTCTTCAACATGTCGTTCCTGAGTTTATACTTAAGGCTTCAAAGTATAATGTCAAGGCATCCAAAAATAAAGGAGGTTTTTAGTGTTTGTGTTTTTCTACCTTTGTTATGTGAGAAAAATTCCTACAAATGAATTAACAACATAACAGCTCAGAGGTCGTCTTTCATGTCTGAGTTAAAATTAAAAGCATGGGTGTAATGAGAGAAAAACATATAGTTGCTAGACAAAGAAAGGCATCTATTACAGAAGAATCTTACTTTGCTACAGGAGAAGAAAATAGATGATATAACTTTAAATGAAGCATAAAATGTAGTAATCCAATTAATTCACAGGTCTTGTATTTACTAACAGTAAAACAGAGGAAAAAGTGTGTGCTATTAAATTACTAAATGAAAAGTAACCACAGTAGATGTTGTACTAAGTTGCGATTAAGAATTCATCAAAGAGATATATAAAAAGATAACAGAATATGGAAAGACAGAAGAACACATAACTCAAACAAACGAAATGTGGAATCTCTGATCTGTATTTATATTAATCCTCAATGAGGAAAGCTTTCTCAACTACATATGGAAAAAATCCAACCTCTCTTTAGTCTTTTGAGAATATATTTATACAAGAGATTCTCAACCCTAGGCGATTGGAATTCTCATTATTCCTAGGTAACGACGGTTACAAAATGAAAACTGGAATTGTTTCACTTGGCTCTTCTCTATCTCTTTCTCATACCAACATAAACATATATGTACATGTTACATCATTAATTCTTTGAAGTACTCCATTTTCCTCACTCAAGACATTCCACACACCTGCTTAGAAATTGTACTACTAGTCTAGAAGTTTTTGTCACATCTTTTGCCTCAAAAAGATACAACTTCTTTTGTAATTGTGGAAACCTATCTTCTATCATTTTATCTTCAGAAAAAATTGATTGGAGCTGTAAATTTGGCTTTACCAACCATCTATATATTTGAGCGATGTCAACCTACTTTAGCTGTGAAATTTCATCTTGAGTTGCCTCTAAGTTTTCTTTGACGTCAATTTGATGCTTTACAATATTGATTTGTCCTAGTATTTCAGAACCATCATCCTTTCTGAGGCCTAGTGATTCTTTGCTAAGAAAATGGAAAACCTTTTCACAATCCTCTTTTATTTCCTTGGTTGTTCTTTTACTCTCAGCTATATTGGCCTCCCATGTCTTTAATATTATATCACCTCTGAATTGTTCTGCAATAGTCAATCTAGGAGTTACAACTATTTCTTCTCTAGTCGATGACACAACCACTTCTTGAAAAGTGATTCAGGCTGCAGTAGCCTCCTTTTCTCTGAACCCAATATTGTCCAATGATTGGTTTACTTCCCGAAAATGATTTTGGATGATTCCTACCTTAGCAAAAGGCTTTGTTGTGCTATTTCTAGTTTCTTTATCACTTCCAATGCTTGATCTTGAAACAATGCTATATCCACATCCATTTTCTCAGTGGAACTGACCTTGTCTTGTAATTGCTTTACCAACTCATCTTGTTGGATAGCCTGTTTTTTGCTCACTTGCATCTTCTTATGCATCTCATAAAGATTGGACTTGAGCTGTTGGATTTCCTGTTTATCACTATCTCTAGCTTGTTCAAGACCTTTATTGACTTCATCTCTGACATTCTTTTCTATAGTCTTTCTTTGATTTTGCAACTAACTTATCACCTGATTCTTCTGCTTCAGTTTTTTTTTTCAGATTATCAACTGAGAATAGGTTAGTTGTTGAAAAATCTCCCAATGATCCTGCTACCTCTGTAGCAAAGTCTTATTCTTCCAATTTTTTTCCATCCAATAGTACTATGTGCTTTTTTATCGTTGCACCCTCTTTCTGGTGCATTTCTTTCTTCACCACATCTTTCCTTTTCTTACTAAAAAATAAATCGGAGGGAGGTATCTCTTCAATAGGGATAGGCGTGAGATCTCCTATGATTATTACCTCTGCATTGGGGTTTCCTCTAGTGAATTGCAATGGTGTGACAACCTGAATGGAGCTATCGATTTTTGTAGATAATTGTTTTCCGGTTCCATCTGTAGTTGATTTATCTGATGAAGACAGTGGCATATCTTCTCCTTGATTTATTAATGTCTCTGATTGATCTTTGGCCTGGTCATCAGATACCTCTGTCGCTGAGATATCTTTTTTCTGAGTCGATATCTCAGATTTCTCTGAGTTTTTCGAGGCTTCTTGTTTGCTAGAGCTCCCAACTTCTAGATTCTAGGTCTTTGCTTGTTGTGTAGCAGGAGACATTGGGTTTACCCCTTGTAATACTTTCGAAAGACTACTTCTTCGGTGCTTTTGGAAGCTGTAAAAATCAATCATTTTATCAGGTAATAGAGCTTGAACTCGGCTCAGAACTTCTTGGTAAGATCTCACCCCTCGGAACACTTCATCCTAAGGGGATTCTTCATGTTCATACTTTTTAAGATTGCAACTAGCCATATGGTTACCCACAACCTTCTGCGGGTCGTGCTTCTTAAATTCAATGTTAACCAGTTTTATTTCTTCTAAAGTCGCAACCTCCACTTTGGAGTGGCCGAAATCCAATAAGGAAAATGCACCAATCTATAAGGGAAAATATGGCCATACCTTTTTCTGCACTGCTTTGAGCTCTTTGCTAATCCCACCGAGTACAGTTTGTCATGCGACCTAGTGGCACACCAGTCGGTCTGGTAAAAATTGCGGTAAAGCATATGGGGGAACTGAGCAACCAAAATCTTTGATATAAGAGAAATGTTCCTCGATGTACCAATCTACCACTTTATCCAGGTTAGCCACAACTGTGTTTGAAATTCTAGGAGGTGAGTGACCAAAAATAGCAATGTGCATCAACACCACTACCCAATTACAGATTTCATAAAAGAAATCCTTCACCTTGTCTTCCCAGAGTTTTGAATGATAAATATGAATTGGTTCTGCACTATCTGGAATCCAGCTCCAACCGATCGGCGGGAAAGGTGTCATGAAACAGATGGTGTGCATGATATAAGATGACATGTAAACTGAAATTGATTGGCCCTTGGCTTTTTTTGTCAAGTATTCTATAATTTCACTAGTTAGAATGTCCGATGATATATTGGCCCAGTCGAAAGAATCAACCTTCCGCCACTGTGTGTATAATGGGTACCCATGGTAGAAATAAATGGGTTGTGTTCTCTTTTCCATAAAGTCTGCACATCATCATGGCTATATACATGAATTGTGGTTCTAGAAATGAGATTGAGTATATGCCGTGAGAATCGGCTCCGAACTTTTTGGTGCGTGGGCACCAGTCTTTAATCAATTCGGAAATATTCTTTCCATATTGATCACACTCCTTCTTGCTAAAATTCTCTGGAAAACTGGAATTATAAACAAATTTTGGCGTTGAAGACAATTTATACATCACATGTATGTGCTCCGACCGAAATGACCCAACAACTACCTTCTGAGAATTGAAAATAGTTCTAGTTGGAATATCCACATGATCCAGTGCCCATTTAATCATGTCATTGTAGGGTAAAAGAATCGGCCTTGTTGCTACCTTATGCATCTCTGCCTGAGCAATAGTCTTGTATTTGGTAGATAAGTCTTCATTTTCGTTGCTGCTTGAATCATCAAGGAAGTTTACCAGCTCATACTGTAGGATGTTGAATACATTCGTCCAGGTTTTAACTGTGTTTATACTTCTGGGTGAGGTGTCGGAGATAACCTCTGAACTCTAGCCTGAACTCTTGCTAGTTTATTTAGCTGCTTTTCGTGGAGGCATGGTAGCAGTCCTTAAAAACCTGTTATTTGTCACAGAAAACGCACAAGACTGAGTATCTCGTTAAGCAAGATCTACCAAAACGTGAATGTAATTGAAAATGAAAAAGTCTTTCTTGCCTTAGACACCTCAACCTACATATGCCTTCACTGACAATATGTTTAATTCTTTTAATAAAAAGATTTGGGCATTAACGCAGGATCTTATTTGAAATCATTTCCCCAGGCTGATCATTTAATAACATTAATGGTCAATTTTCGTGATCGGAAAAGAAATTTGAAATCACCCATATCGTAATCAGCATAAACTCAACGGTAAAATAAAAGTGTTTTATCTGTTAATAAATCGAGTTTATACGATAATTAATTATGTTTTACCTTAATCCATTTTGAGGTTTCTTGTCCTGGGTTAACCTATTTCAATTCAAGCTAAGATTCTCGAATCATGAAATCGCGATTGATTAATTAATATTAATCATGTTTAACATTTATAAATAATCGCAATTAATTGATGATTTCACGACTTCGCATATCGGGGGTTTTAAGTTATTGTTTGAGGCATGATTCCCGAAACACGAAGTTGCGATAAGGTTAATTATCGTTAATCATTGTAATTGTTTAATTAACTTGATTTAATTCAAGCAAGTTTCGTGACTTTGCATATCGGGACTTTGGAGTTCTTTGTATGTCTGATTGTTAGTATTGCAAAACCCCGAAACCTGATACTTTGAAAGCTGTCTTTAGTGATTTAGATTTTTAATGAATGGGCGACTCCACAACTTGAAAAGATTTTAGACCATTGGGTTAATCAGAAGACTTTATCAACGGTAGTGTCCAAGTGCGCATTTGTCTTTATTTAAACAACATTAAAAATTTTAAGTCTAATGTTTTTTAGAAAATATATATATATATATGTTTCAACACAACCGATGTAGTCAAGACTCTGTCGTTTTCTCCTACTATTTTGTTTGTTTGAATGTGGGAACACACAAAATACAATGACCATGAATGGAAGTCGGTATGCACTGGAGAACAAGTAATATGTACATACAGTAAATGAGACTCAATGAATAGAATAAAAGATAGGCAGAAACATGAACCTTTGCGCTTCTCCATCCATAGCTGTAATTACGTAATTTTTTCCCCTACCCAAAATATATTACAAGCCACAAAATATTACGAAATATAATTTTGCAGTATCTTTGTTGTACATATCATATCTCAAGTACAAGACAAATTGTATTGTGTGCACACCAGTCTGCGTAAAGGATAAAGAACATTTATTTTCATATGGGCACATTTCACCATACATGGTTTATAAGTGCAGCTTGCATATGTTTTATTTTAACAAAAAAACAACGGATATTGCAATTGCACATGTACTTCTCGAACTATTTTTCATGTAACTATTTTCTATCATGTCAACATTGAAGCACCAGCAAAATCTCACAGCAGAACAGATATCGACCTCGCCAGACAGGGAAAATAACACAACCGCATGTCCACTCGTGGGTGCAAGGGGTGAACACTGTAAAGCGCCCAAAAAAATAATAGTAGTACAAAAAAAAAAAAAATAGCTCCAACCACCGGCGTAGGACCCCAACCCTACAAAGCCTAAGAAAACAAAATAAAACAGCAAGCACCAAACCAACGAGAAAGCATGAACAGGCCCAACTGCAGCCACAGGGCCCCAAATCGTAAACTTGAGCCAAACAAACACAACCAACAACCGACGAACCAATGAACAAGCAACAACCACTGAACCAGTAAATGGCATATGTATCTCCAATGATTACTAAACTGCAGCCGAAGCACAGAAGGAACCAGAAACATATGACGAGCATGCTAGTAGAAATAAGCAAACATTCTTACTTGCAAATTGCAAACACTGAGCAACAAAGAAGGAATAGAAAATTAAACTATGGCATGGAAACTTACTCTGAAATGATGAAAGGCAGAAGCTCAGGTCGAATTGTGAACCAAACAACAACAACAAACAACAACTGACGAACCAGAGAAGAAGAGGTACTCACTGAACCAGTAAACAATGTATGTAGCTTCAATGATGACAAAATCGCATTACAAAAAAAAAAAATGCCTATTCAACTTCCACTAGACAACAATATTGTCCAAAATCACTGCAACATTGTATGGAAAATTTCGAGAAAAAATATACTCCGAGAAGTGTATTTAGATAAACATTTAAGGCTGTTAGGCTGTCTAAGGGCCTCGCGGTATGAAAACATTTAAGTTGTCAGTCCTGTTGGAGGACCTCGCGTCATGTAAACATTTAAGTTGTCAGGCCTATTCAAGCAACTCAAAAAAAGTGTTAATACATTTCAATACAAATACATTCAACAGGTAATAATAATAGTAGCACAAATAAAAACATAAATCACAATACAAGGTTATAAACTTTAGAATTATCAATCACTATAAAGCTTGGATATTTAAACATTTCAATATGATTAGTACAAACAAGAACAACAACAACAAGAAAATAAGAAATCAGTGAAGATGCAATAACCAAGCATGAAACAGTGAACCAACAATGTCGTTGAAGCACAATATTGCCCAAATTGACTGTAGAGAACATTGCATATAAAAAAAAACAGAAGAAAATTAAGAAAGAGTGTAGTGTGGCAGGTCTCTTACGTACCAAAAAAACATTTATTATAATTTATTATAAAATAAAATTAGTAACAATAGTTTGAACAATAGAGAATATATTTGAAGGACAAACTTTGGATATGCTAGCATATCAAACATTGGGATAAATTTAGCTAGCAGAAAATGCTAACACAAACATTGGAACTAATGCTAGCATTAATCCACCTTCAAGAAATGCATAAGAAAAATATATGATTCAAAAACACTGTATACGATCAAAAAGTTTGGATATGATAACATGTAAAACATTGGGAATAGTGAAGCCGACAATAAGACCTCCAATCTGTTATCCAATCAGATCGTTATATATATCATACTTTTTATTATATAAAAATCAATGTTTTTAGTTCCCTAGCTCCAACAACAGATATTATGCAAATAGTTGTGGTCAAAAGAAAAACTAATATGACGTCAACGAATTATCGATCGCTATAGTCCCTCTATGCCTACGACAGGGACTAATAACAGGTCTTGTGATTTTACATTGACGTTAATTAAACTGCTAATAAATATCATTGTAAAATAAAATTTACAAAATTGTAAAGATCATTGTAAAATAATTTTTTTTATAAAATTGTGAAGATTATTATAAAATAAAAATCTATAAACTTTTTTAGAGAAAATAAAAAGAGTCATTAAGTATAAATATTAATTAATATTTTAATAATAATATAATAATAATAAAAGAAGGTTAATTTACTTGTATGTCGTGGTAATGGTGAAGTCTAAGGCTTGGATTTTTTGGGTGGTATCACAAAAGTGGTAAAGCCCTTATTTCAAGAGTCGTATCTAGGGTGTTTGCCTTCATATTTTTCTTTCCCTTTCTCTAAGTTGTGAAAAACTAAGTACATGCCCTTTTATGGAGCAAGATGAGGTGGATTACCGAGACTTGGGCCCTAGTCCTCTCCAGGTCTTTTTAACGTATGACGAATTTAAGGAAGCAAGGAACTTATCCTACATGGCTATCATGTCTATCATTAATCATCGTGAAATTAATCCTCCGTTGGGCAATCCAATCCTTGATCATCCTTCATATATGGGATCTTCTCTCTACCTCGTTGGCTAGGGATGGGTTCTTCCATGCATGGATTGTATTGCACTTTGATTTGTTGTATCATAATATAAGGCGTAACATATTGTTACAGTTTGAGAGGAAGAAATAGAAGTGGGACCTAAGCTATCTATAAGGAAGGTAAGGTTATTCCTTAAGCTATGCTCGCTCTTTGAGGGGAAGAAATCGATCTCTCAAAACAAAATAATTACGTATATAATTCATGACTGGAGGAACTACCCAAGAATCATTTGAAAGGGTGGAAAAAATATTGATCCATCCAAACCTCAATTGACATGTCATGTGTTCATGTGTCGTTGCCTGCTAAGGTGTCTGAAAGTTCCGATGAGGGTTTGTCGGCTAAGCATTATAACTCAAATTCTCTAAATCCTAACCACTCCAGTTGAAAAAAATGGTGTATTAGGGAAAGACGTGAAAATGTAGGGTTGGTGGTCTTAAGATGGAAGACATCCCGAGCTATTTGGGTTTGACTTTGGTTGGTCACTTCTATGGTAAGATGGTTCGCCAAACCTCTTTGAGAAATTGGTTGGCGGAGAACTGGGGTTCAAATATAGATTGTATTCGTGTCTTCCATGTTCTTGCTCGGGGTTGGTTATGTTTTACTTTTAGGAACCCAATGGATTTGGTGAAAATGCTCAATGACAAGTGGTTGTGGGGGCAGGTTCTGGTCTAATCCTCCAGGAGTGGAGGGTGTAATTTGACCCTAGGAGAGAGCCTCTGCATGTCCACCATATGTGGGTTACTATGCCTGATTTACCCTTGTCTTTATGTAGGAAGGATGCGCTTGAGTTTATTGGAAATAAAATTGGCAAATTTATAAGGTTGGAAGATGGTTGGGACTCAAACCTTGATCGTCATTGGGCTTGTATTCTGGTAGAGGTAAACCTCATGGAAGGATTGTTGGAGGAAATCAAATTGGTTCTTTTAGGGTTGACATGGATTTAAAGGATTGACTACTGGAAGGTACCTTTCAGATGCTTCTTGTGTCACGAAGTTGGATATGTTCAAGTGTTGTGCAAGAACTCATTTGGTCCTAGATCTATAGCCAAGAAGGAATGGAAGAAGAAAGATTGGACATCCAGGATAAGGTTTTTTTTTTGCAGTATGGTCTCTTTTGGTTTGAATTCTGGTGAGGGTGGTGTAGCTTAGAAGGGAACAAAAGCATTGGCGATGGAGGTGGCTTCGCAGGAGCAATGAGGAAAGGTCCACCTTGGTTCTCCTAGTAAGGCTATCTCTCCTTTTCCTTTGAAGGCCCTTGTCTGGGTTATTTTGGATACTTATTATGTAACTCTCATTGGTTCCTCCTTGTCTCTTTTGAGATCCCCATCGAAGGTAGACCAACCTTCTCTTTCCTGTGAGGCCTCAGCTAAAGAGGTATTTGATTCTCTTAGTCCCCTTGAGTTGGTTGTTCGTGTGAACCTCTTGAACAGAAGTTAGGATCCTCCTCTATTAGTCTTGGAATGATTGAGGCCAATGAGAATTCCCACTCTTATGCATGCATTGTTTCTCATGATAGACTCCCCAAATCTCTAGTCATATATGAATACGACATTCATTCAAAATATAAAGTGAAGGAGGACATGTCAATCAAAGGTGGACTTGACCTAAACAAGCCTCCTCAAGGGGGTGCAGGGAGGAAGTCTTATTTTTCTATCTCCTAGAAGCAAGATAAAAAAGATATATGAAGTGGCAGGCAAGCCACGAATGATAGGGCCCTTAGAGCCAGGAAATCCATGGAAAGGGTAACCTCATGATTGTCATGTCCTTCAATGCGCGTGGGATTGGGGGTGCCCCTAAACTGTTATCCCTAAAAGGCTCATTAAATTCTATTGTCTAGATATTATTCTTATTCAATAAACAATGTGTGCATGTTCAAAGGAGATTGAAGTATTTTCATCTTGGCTTAAAGATTGGTCATTTAGTGAAGTTGATGAAGATGGTATGTCCGGGGTATTCTTACTACATGGAAACTAGGTTTATCAAATGATTCTTCTTCAATGTTCAACTCAGGTATTCAGGTTGATCTCTTGGATAAATATTTGGACAATAAGCTAAGGGTTCTCAATATCTACGGGCATCATTCAGACCGTAGGAAGTACTAGGAAGATTTTGTGTCATTTGGTGTTCTCTCAGGAGGAAATGTTATTGTTGGCAGTGGCTTTAATTTTACCCTCTCTCTTAGAGAGGTCTGGGGAGCTCGTCCTCATCAGGATTCGTTGGGCGATTTTTTTCCCATATGTTGGAATATTTGCATTTGATTGATTTGGAACCCGTGAAGTTGGTTCCCACTTGGCGTAATTGGCATAGAGGTGATGAGAGAATATCAAAATGATTGGACAGGTTATTTTTCGAACACTCTCTTAGATGGAAATTTCCTAGTTAAATATTGGGTTGGCTCAGATATCCTGTCGAATCACTTACACATTCTTTGTAAAATAGAGAAGGAGGGAAGGAAGATGGCATCCCCTTTGAATTTCAATCATGTGTGATTGGTGGAAGAGGATTATAGAAATTTGATATTATTGGGATGGAATAAGTTGCCTGCAAACATCGACTCTTCTTTCATGAAGTAGTTTTCCGACAATCTCAATATGGCACGTAAAGCCTCTAAACTTTGGGCCAAATCTTATAAAAAGAACTCTCATGTGGTACTCTTAGAAGTTGAAGAGAATATTAATTGGTTGTTTGAGAATACTCTTTTGGTGTCTTTTTTGACAATGAGAGGATGGCTCTCTTGTCCCTCAAGGCTCAGAGGCAGGAATTATTGAACAAAGGATAAATTGCATTGTAGTATTCCAATCACTGATATTTCATTTTGTTTGGGTTCTACTCAATGCTAAAGGTTTCCCCATTGATTGTTGAAGTGTTTTATTTATTTGATAGTTCAGATAATGGATGTAAGTAGTGTGTATGCAATTATTGGGCCATAATATATAAATCCTACCTACTAAAATTCTCAATATTCAGTGAGACTACTACCCAAAAATTATTGTTGTAATTAATTATTAAAATAACATAAATTACAATGAAACTTCAGCAACCATAAATGACAAGGAAATAAGGAACATGGTGTATAAATTTGAGAGTGGTCTCCTTCATATATGAGTTTAGATATATAACAGTAATACTATTGACTTAGCCACATGTCTATATAATGCACGTGTTGTTATGAACTCTCCTCAAGCTGAAGTATATAGGTGTAGTGGTGAGAATATGAGACAACAACTCCCCTTGCCTTTAAGACAACAATCAACAATTCGATTAGGATCCCCCTCTAAAGAAAATAGACCAACAAGTAATTTAGTTCATCCAACTTGCAAATATGTGCCCAAGTTCAAGGAAATCATGCCCATGTTGGAGTAACTCATCACACCCATGTTTCCTTTGATTGGTCCTTGAAAGGAGAGACCCCTTTCCTTTGGAAATCGTACACAACACTCACAAATCAAGGTAGATGTGCCCAACACACAAAATGTAATCTCGATTAATAATGAAGCGCCAGAATATGACTGCCATCAAGAGGAACTCATCTTATAATCTATCCTCGGGCTAGAATATGTGCCCAGCCTCTCAGGAATGAACTAGGGTGTATAGTTGCAACACTGAAACCAGTAGATGAACAAGGGTTTCCAAAACCCTAGACTCTTTCCTCAAGCGCTCTCCAAAATCTATTTTCCAAATGAGTGAATGCAATAATATCCTAGACTCCTCCTATCCCCTTTTATTTTATACTTCTAACTTGAGCTTTTCTTTCCTTCTCTTATGAATGTGGGATAATAACCCCACTTGACTTTTTTGTCGTTCTTCATGTTCCCTTGATTATTTTCCACCCTAGCCCACAGGAACTCAATTAGGCTAGCAGAATTCTCTCTTAGAGAGATTAGGAATATGGAGACATTACATGCATGGAGACTCAAGAGAAGGGATATATGGATCTAGGAATACAAAGTTATTTCATAAGTTTACTAGCCATCGTAACAGTCTCAACACTATATAGGAATTTCAAAATGTGAATGGTGAGGTTGTCTCTTCTTTCCAGGATAAAGAGGAGGCAAGGGCTCTTATTTCCAGGAGATATTTAAGAACTGCCTCATTGTCTAATAGGTGATATATTGAAAGTTCTTAGTCTAGTTCCCCATGTGATTGATGATGATATGAATGCTTCTTTGGAAGCTGATATTTTGAAGGAGGAGCTCCTGTCAACCCTCCAGTATCTCAAAAAAGGTAAAATCCTGGGTCTAGATGGGTTTTTGGTTGAATTCTTTATGGGTTTCTACAACCACATAAAAGAGGACAGGTTAAAGGTGGTTTAGGAATCAAAGAGGATGGGTAAAATGATTGGTTCTTTGAATTCTATTTTTCTAACATTAATCCTAAAAAAGTAGGATATGAATGCCTTGGAAGATTTTAGACCTATCTCTCATTGAAATGTTATCTACAAGGTGGTGGTGAAGATTTTGGTGAATAGATTGAAGCCCATTCTAAACAAACTTATTTCAAAGGAAAAATTTGGTTTCTTAAGTAACCAGTGCATTCATGATGTCATGGCAGTCACTTAGGAAGCCCTTCATTCTATAAATCTCTCAAACTCCTTGGTGGTGGTTTTAAAGTTGGACTTGTCTAAAGTACCTTACGATAGAGTTAGTTGGGTGTATCTATGATTGGTGTCAATTCAAATGGGCATGAACTTGGCTTTGATTAACTGGATTATGGGATGTGTTCAATTTGTCTCCCTTGCAGTGCTTATTAATTGTGCTCCCTCTATATTTTTCCATGCTTCTTATGGCCTCAGGAAAGGTTTTCCTCTATCACCTAAGTTCATGTTCCTTTTGATTGTTGAAAGTCTTAGTGTTTTAGTGAAGGATTTGAAGCGAAGAGGGGATTTGAAGGGAGTTAATATATCACCATTGGAAGTCATTACTCACCTTCTTTTCATCAATGTCGTTCTCCTCTTTTGTGCGAGGTATCCAAAACATTTTCTAGAGCTCGGAATAATTCTTGATCTATATTGTTTGGTTACAGGTACGAAGTTCAATCTTTCCAAGTCGAGCCTGTTATACAATGCCATGTTTTTTGAATTTTTGGGAGCTTTATATTTGGCCCTCCCCTTTCTTCAATAAGTTATTGATGCTAGGTTTAAGTATTTGGGGGTTTTTTCTTAAGCCAAATTCCTATAGGTTCTCGGATTGGTTATGGCTCTTTAATAAAATTGAGGCTTGTATTTCAATTTGGGTAAACCGGTGACTCTCCAAGGGAGGTCAGCTTATCCAGTTCAAGTCTAATACGTAAAGCATCCATTTGCATTGGGCCTCTATAGTTAAAATTTTG
Organism: Picea engelmannii; assembly: GCA_009831015.1. Lineage (NCBI taxonomy): Eukaryota > Viridiplantae > Streptophyta > Pinopsida > Pinales > Pinaceae > Picea > Picea engelmannii. The sequence goes on from ML813199.1 coordinate 187,919, forward strand.
AAGGGTATTCTAACCAAAATCAGAAACAAGAGCTTTCAATTTTTTTGGTCTAGCAAAAGGTATTTTGAGGGCATCCTCTTGTTATTGGTCGACTATTGCTCTTCTTAAAAAGCTTGGAGGGTGGGTAGTGAAAAATATGTATCTCTTTTGTCAAGTGCTAGCAGTGATGAACAGGTGGAGGATTAGCTATAATGATTCCTTATGGGGAAGAGTTATGAAACTCAAGTGCTTGGGTGGTATTTCCATCGAGGATTGGTTTAGGTAGCCTAGGAAGTCTACTAAGAACAGTTCTCTAGTTTGGAAAGCTTTGTTTGAGGATTTTCCGTTGGTTGGTAATTGAACAACGTGACATATTGGAGATTGAAGGAAGG
>ML813199.1:205138-218258 GCA_009831015.1 Picea engelmannii
ATGGCACTCTATGGATACCACCCTCCTTCCATCACTTCTTATCTAAAAGAAAAATCTAAGGTTCAAGTAGTGGAATATCACATCGAGCATCAACAACAAGTTCTCAAAATCTTAAAGGACAACCTGACCATGGCACAAAATCGCATGAAACAACAAGCAGATCAACATCATAGTGAAAGAAGTTTTGAAGTAGGGGATTGGGTGTTTTTAAGAATACAATCATACAAACAGATGTCCCTCAAGCAAGACAAGAAGGATAATAAATTATCACCAAAGTACTATGGCCCTTATAAGGTGTTGCAAAAGATTGGTACTATGGTATACAAATTGGAGTTGCCTGCATCTTCACTAGTACACCCAGTTTTCCAGGTTTCATGCTTAAAGAAGGTTATAGGTGACAAGATCCCAGTTCAAACTATATTGCCAGAACTTGACGAGGANGAGTCTTTTATATAGAAGCATCCAGAGTTACTCAAGCGTTGCGGAAAACACTTGTCTCAAGGGGAGGGGCATGTTAAGCCCTAATATTGGCTCATTACCCCTTAATTGGGGCATATTACATTAGTAATGCTATTTTATTTATGTCGGCTTTATTCCAATAGTTGTAATTATACCTCCTAGTATCCTATATATACCAAGGAGACATTTTCATTTGGAATCATCTTGTACTTGAACATTTATGTGGGGTAAAAGGAGGTTGTCCCCTCGAAGAGGCTTATTATCTAAAATTCTCTCTTTTTCAAGGCATTGAGTATTTATTCTGAGGTTTTTCTATGCTATATTGATATTTGGTTCTAAACATCCTCAAGAATGGATTTTCTACTAGGAACTCCCTTGAAGAGACATTGTATCGGTCCCTCTCATACTTACCACTTTTCATCACTTTAAACCCCCCATTTCCTTATCTCTTGGGATTTTAGGGTGTATTAACCCAAGAAGGGGTTGTCCCTCATTCTATGGGAAGAAGGGGTTGAAGGTCCAGATGGATTATTGTTGGGTAAAAGATAAAAACCTATATATAAACCTTCCATATGCTTCGCCTAGGGATCCCCCAGGGAAGAAATGAAATGTTTATTTGTAAGAAAAGGGTGACCCACAAGAATAAAATATATAATACTTAGGGGGTTAGTTGGAGGATAGGAGGTCTCATCACGAGCCAGCCTATCATAATCATGGGTTCTTAGTGGTATTATGTTACCATCATCTTGCCACCAAGCTAGGGTAGTGGCTCTTAGTTTCACAACTGGGAGAAAGGGGGTCTCATCATGAGCCAACCTTCTCGTTCCCACAAGGTATTTTTGAGTGACACTGTCATTATATGGACACCACGCTAGGACATTGGCCTTAAAATCGTTCCTTAAAACATGAAATAAACAAAGAATGGAAAAACAATGGGCTTGAAAAGATTGCATTGCAAACGAAGGTGCCACACACCCTCTACAAAGGCACCCATGAATGATACAACCCCTTGTATTTCATGTACCCCATGCCCATTGAGTCTTGATCCTTAACCACTTCATCCATTTTACATGGCTTAGAGAGGGATCACATGGGAAACACTCCTTTACCTAAGAAATATCTACCCAATAGGACACCTTGTCAACTCTCCCATATCCAAGCTTGTAAAGTCGCATAATGTCTTTGAGCACTTACTTGTTTGACAGGGTAATCTTTGATGTACATGCTTAGGTGGCTCATTTATTTATTTGATTTACTCATCATGATATTTTGACTTAATATCCTTGGAGGGCATGTGTATTTTTCTTTGCAGGACCTAGTTGGTAGACAGTTTTGGAGGAACAAGCCTAGCTTGGACTTCCATGGGGTTTGAAGCCCACAGGTTGGATGCCAAGGGCCTGCATGCCAGATGAGAGAGATGAAACTCTGGAGGCCAAGAATACATGGTGGACGACATAACCTACCCCTCACATTCCAAACATTTTTCCTAGGAGAGGCAAAATGTCACCCTTGGAGACATGACGTTAGCCAAGAGGGATAGGGTTTGGTGGTGAGGTTGTTATGCATTGGCACAAGGACGTTTTGAGGAGAATGAGGTTTTTATCATGAATTAAATGAATTGGACGATTGAAATGTGGCCTTGGGAGACCTATCTACACTTCTCCAACACCAACGACTTGCTCCTAGTGTCAAAACGTCTCCTAAAGGGGTGGCGTCACCTTAAGTTAGGGTTTCATTTTGTGTAAAAGTAAATTTTAAGTGAATTGTTAAATATTATTTTGTAAAAGGGGCAAGATTAGGGTTGTTGACGCCTAATATTGTGGTTTACCCTAATATTATGTGGACAAACTATTTTGGAGACATTTTGTATAAATAAAGATCATAAAATCTCATTTTAAATCATAACTCTCCCATCTTGGAGAGGTACTTGGACTGAAATTTTCTCTATCTTTAGCTATTTATCTCTTTTTCTCTTGTGTATGGATACTTTCTTAGTTATTTGGTTGATGGAAGTGATGCGCTAGCCTTGGAAGGCTCTTCTTTTCTATTGTGGTGGTTTATCTTAGCATTTTCCTTGAATTGGTAAGGCTTTTTTGCATTGTTTTATCATTTTGTTTCAATACAAGGTTATTTTGATAAATATAGGTGGGAATTATAAGTGCATACACCTTCACCTTAATCTCCATCACTTTATGCTTAAATTTTATTGGTTTAACAAGAGTTTTCTAAGAGAAGTATAAGTGCATACAACCTCTTAGCCTAAACCCTAGCTAGGGATACTTGCCTTGGGGAGTAAGAGGATTTACACCCCCAAGGAGGTAGTACCCCTAGCTCATTTTTTTCTTGACTCCATTAACCCAATCATTAAAGGCACTAGTCATCACTTGTTGCATTGGAGATATAAAATTGTTGCTTTGGGAAACATCAAATTTTGTGATTTTGAAGTTGTTCCTAGTGGAATCGAATCTATGTTATAAATGCTTGTTTGAGCCACTAGGGTGTTTCATTTCTCCAAGTATTTATTTTTGTTGTTACAAATTTAACCTACAACCATTAGGGATGCATAAAACCCTAACCAAACTCTTGAATAACTCCTAATTTAACCGTTGAAAATTACATAAAATTTACCCACATAATCTACTAAGTACAATGCATCTTTTGGCAAGCTTTGAGCAAGTTTTAGTGGTTAAATCTCTTGCTTTAATAAAAAGTTTGTTACATCCATAAGGCTGATAAATATCATTGCATTTAGATTTTTATGAAAGCCTTGTTTTTTGTGCTAAAGTCTTGTTCTATCATTGTTGAGCTTCACTAGTTTTTACTAGCTTGTCTCGTGCTTATTCAATTAGACTTTTAGCATGTATATTGCAACCCTTATTATATTTTATGTGTTGATATATATATCATTGATTATTGTTGCAATTAGGGACAACAAGATTAACTTTCTTTTCCACCTAACATTATTATATGCAAGTGTGGCTTTTCTTGTGTCTCGAGCAGGTACAAACACCCTTTGCAGGAATCCAAAGACTTGGCAACCTGAAACCACCCAGATATGAGTCATCAAAGCCGTATTTCCTCTTCCATAATTGACCTTTAGGGGGGTACTTATCTTATTTCCCTTCCATCCATCTCAATCCCCCCAAGGTCACCGAGATCACCTCCCTAGAGTGACCTAGTCACCCTCAATGTGCAGGACCTATATCGAGGTGACATCAGGTATAATGTCCCTTAGTTGTTGCCATTTTGATGGTTGGGTAAAGATTTTCCCAAGCTACAACATGTGAAATAATAGAAGGAATCACTCCACAAGCTATGCCTACTACAATACAATGATCAACATCCAACATTCAATATATCTCAATACAATAAAATTCATGTGTATTTATACATTTTCGTGAATATTCATTCCTAGGATCTATGCCAACTACCCCTTATTATTACATTATTTCATCTAACTATATGGTGGTCCTATTTCCATATTATGGTCAAATTACAATCATTATCCTCTTGAGTACCTTCCTAGATACTCCCTATTATCCTCCTTAAATACATTACATCAATTAGATTTCAAAAATGATCATGAGTTAACATGATTATAAGATAATAGACATATGATCAATCCTTAAATTCAAATTAACAGTCCAAGAAATATAACTTTTATATTAAGTATTAGATCATGTGTTCCATGTATCCACTAAGAATGGAAAACCTTAATATTAAAACAAATTTGGCATAAATGCAGGGTGAAATCTTAATGTTTTGCACAGTTCCAATCATAGAATAAGTTCAATCAAAATTTGAGGCCCTACATTTATACAAGTCTATATGGTGCTTATGTTTTTCCAACAATAATGGTTATTTCAAGCATTGAAGTTTGGTGTTGTTTATATCCTTGATGCATGTACATTTAATTTCCTCTATAAATACTAGATTGGATTCCACTTTAGTAGAACTAAGATTATTTAAAAATATTTCTTTTTACAAAGTATAATATCTATATTAATAGAAATTGATTGCTCAATATAGTTTTATGGGTTATTCCTCCATACGTCCAAGGGTTTTGAGGATGTCTAAATCAACTCAAAATCTGTAAAACAAAACATGAAACTATACTCTATTTTAAAAAATTTACTTCACCAAATTTCAAAATAATAAAATGTTTCAAACCCTTTAAATAAACAATGCACTGCATCCTCAAAGTACTCTTGAAATTTAGTGTTTTTTACGATATAAGGTAGTCCAAGAAGCAAGATTTCGATAATGACATTTTGGTCTCACATTATAATTTAAGGTTGAAAATGTCAACTTTTAATTTTCACATCATTTTCAATTATGCACAACATACAAGTAAATGATAATTTTCATAAACTGGTCCATCTAATGTTTGTCGACGACGTCCTGATAATGTCAAAAACAATCCTTGGTGAGTGGCGCTATATTTTGGACATTCTTCGAGTTTTCTGTTCGGTTTCTGGTCTATGCATTAACACAGGAAAATCTGTTGTTCTCTATTGGGGGCTAGATGACTTGGAAATCGAGCTCTTTAAAGCCATTATCCCTTTTTCCTTTGCTGATTTAAATGTGGGCTTCAAGTACTTAGGCTATTATTTAAAGCCAGGAGCAGCAAAGTCGACTGAGTGGAGCTGGTTAGTGACAAAAATTGAGAGAAAGATTGGTTTCTGGTGCAACCAGTGGCTCTCGTTGGGTGGTCGGTTAATCTTGGTTAAATCGGTTTTGGAGAGCCAATGTGTTTTTTGGATGTCGCTGGAACAGATCCCAACATCCATCTTGAACCGCATTCGGAAACTTTGTTTTTCTTTTTTATGGGGTGGACAAAAAGTTAACCACAAATATCATCTTTGTAGATGGGACCTTCTTGCTAGACCGAAACACTGTGGAGGGTGGGGTCTCAGAAATTTGTCCACTTTCAACACTGCTTTACTGGCAAATTCCCTCTAGAGAGCGCTAACAGTGGATAGCATCTGGCAAAGGATTTTAAAGGATAAATATTTGGGGGGTTCTTCTTTTGTTGATTGGCTCAGGAAACCTTTTCAGCAGCAAGGGCATTCGTCAGTTTTTTGGAAAGGTTTGACTAAAAGCATTCCGGTCTTATTACATTGGCTTCGGTGGAGAGTCAGTTCAGGAAAATCGATTATTATCGGTTTGGACAAAATTGTCGGTTTAGAAGAGTCCTCTATCCTCACTGAAGAGCTTCGTGAGCAGCTGTCCAAAAATAGAATTCTGGTTCTATCACAGGCTCGTGAGTTAGGGGGCATTCCTTCTTTACCAGGTAGGTGGCGCTCCAGTTCTTCTTTGGGGTTATCGGGGCAGCTTGCTTTGGAATGGGATAGCTTCATTTTTGCTTTAAAGGATGCTGGGATTTCTCTACAATCTGGTGAGGACAGCTTGATTTGGGCAGGGGGTGATGCTTCAGGAGTTCTTTCTGTTAAAAATATATATTTTGCCCTCATAAAACCTTTGGAATTTCACAGTGATAATGTTTGGGTTCCAAAGGTGTGGAAATGGCCTCTTCCTTTAAAACTAAAACTGTTCCTGTGGCTGGCAGCATTTGAAAAAATACTCACTTGGAATGTGCTTCAAAGACGAGGTTGGATTGGACCGGGGGTGTGTGGTTTGTGCAACAGCGATGAGGAAAGTGCCAATCATTTGTTAATAAAGTGCTCATTTACAAAAGCAGTTTGGCATCATTTATCAAACATTTTCAATATGAAAAACCTTTGGGAGGGATACACAGTGTCTGATTGCTTAACGCAGTGGTCAAGTGATATTTCGGCTCTGGTAAGCTTGGCAACTTATACATGTTGGAATATTTGGTTGGAGAGAAATAGGGTGATTTTTTAGGACTGCAATCCATCTCCTTGTGCAATGGTTTATCGAATTGCAGTCTCTTTTTCTTGGCAGCCTTCCACAGTAATTTCCATTCCAAACCGTGTTTGCGAAATTACCTTCTTAGATGGTTTCACGCTGGCCTGTTTCGACGGGGCAGCCTTACAATCAGGAAAATGTTGTTCAGCAGGTGGATTCTTCAAATCACACGCTTCAAGAGTCACAAAATGGTACCTAAATTGTGGCATGGGTAAAAATACCAAGGCGGAGCTCCTGAGCTTGTGGGCGACTTTAACTTTGGCTTCTCTCTGGGCAATAGACAAAATCCAAATCTTGGGGGACTCGAAATTCATTATCGATTGGATGAATAATAAGAGCGTATTACAGGTGGTGAATTTAGATGGCTAGAAATCAAAGATTAACAATCTCTCACATCAATTTAAGGATCTCAAGTTCCAGCATATTCACTGGGAGCTTAATAAAGAGGCGGACGCCCTGTCAAAGAGGGATTTAAAGGAGCCTAAAGGCAGACTGTCTATCTATCGCTGGGAAAATGGGAAAGAAAGCTTGCATTCCCATCTAAATATATTTGAAAACTGAGTTTTATAACTGAGTTTGTTGAATGGCTCGGTAAGGTTGTAGATAGTCCGAAACTTGCTGTTTTTTTCTTCATTCCTGACAGCATCATTTCCCTCTGAATTTCAGTTGTTTTAGTTTTTCTGTTGTTGAGAAAACAACTCTGCAGTGAGAAGAATTTTCTGTTTGTTCTAATAGTCATTGGCTGCCCTCTATCTGTTTTGTGTCTTTTTGACAGGAACAGTTTTTGTATATCACCTTATTTTATATAAGTTGGAGTAAATTTTCTTCGGGAAAAAAGTAAATGATAATGACTTTTTTGTCTCACCTTATAATTTAAGGTTGAAAATGTCAACTTTTAAATTTCACATCATTAGAAAAATTTATTATTATATTAATATATAATTTGTTTACATGGCAAATAAATTGAGCCAATGACATACAACTTTCAATGTTTCTTTCAACCTTCAAAACTGTGAAAGAACAATTTGTCCTAGTCTGCAAAAAGTAATATCTGATCCATATGTAAACATAATGAAAGCACTGTGATTTTATATGTCCTTTAGCTAAACAAGAGTGTCCTTAAAAAAAAAGTAACTGTCAAAATTTTGTTGCTAAAATAGTCTTTTAAACACTACAAATGGCTAGGTACTTAAAAAAAGGTGAAGAAAAGGACAACTCACAATTAAATAATAGGATAGCACAACATCACTTTCAATTATGCACAACATACAAGTAAATAATAGGATGGCACAACCTATTTATACATAAACAAGGGTAGTTGCGGAGCAACAAGTCCCTGCTAAGAAGACATAAATATAAGTCAGGGACTTGCTTGCTGCTTTGATATAGACAAGTCTCCAATGGTATCTGAAAAATAAAAAATTAAGTCAAGGACTTTATTTATAAGGGACAAAGAAGTTAAGATAAGAAAGAAAAAGGAGCAATATTCCTCAAGCAAGTATGTGTTATAGATTGGTAAAGATTAGACTTTACCAACCCATCATAACCACCATCGAACGCTCCATCAAACACCATGGCATTCTCACGGGGATCATTGGTCAGCTTCAAGATTGTTTCATTAATCATCCTCTCATCCATTGATCACAAATTGTAAAGATGGCGAAAGCTCTTCACCTCAGAAACATGTTGGTAGGCATTTGATACACGAGAAAGTCAAAGATCTCCTTCTCCAACTGGTGTAGTTGAGAGGCATATATGAGGTTATGAAATATTTTAAAACAACTGGTTTTCTCACACTTCTTCAACAATTCAACGCCCTTCATAATGATAGTCAAGAACTGCTCGTAGATGGGATTTTGCTCATTTTGGGGCTTTAGTAAATCCAACAAACATATATGTTGAATTGTTTGAATAAGCCTCGTAAGCAGTGCATCTAATCCACTGCATGAGTTGCACTGCTTTATCACGTTGCATTTCTTTGCTAGGGATTCAACAAGCATATTTTTATAACTACGTTCATGTACTCGGGTGGAAGTTATTTGGTGGAAGACGTGGAGAGTTCATTCAACGATGATTACTTGTTTGTTACGTTTTATTTTTTTTTAATTGATTGTTACATTATAATAGAAGCCATTATGGAGTTCATTATGAATACATGATACTATAGAGTTCATTACGAATACCTGATACTTTAAGATGTAGTATGGTTCATCCAAATATGTGTTACATTGGATGGATTCTATTTAAATTATAAAGTGAAATACAAAGAACGTAATTTGACAACAAAAAACCCCGATCGACCCAAAAAAACAAATGCAGTTGGAGAAGCATTTAACGAAATAAAATCACGATGGAAGGCACTCACACGTAATGTATTTTTGTGATTAAGAATGAATAGAGATCATTATGACCCTAAACCTTAAAGTGCTTTGTTTGTTTTTTTTTCCCATTTTAAAGCAAAAACAGAAGAAAAAAAAAATCGAAAGAGAAATTCAAAGCACTTGAAACCACTTCCCAACAACGCTAGGCCACTGGAAATGCAATCACTGTCAAATTTTTTGTTGAAATTAAAGCGTTTCTATGGCTAGCTAATATATCTTTGCGTAAGAGAGATTGTTATTTATTCAAAAAGTTACTCGAGCACAATTAAAAAATGAAATCCTCTAAATATGTGACTGGGTATTTCATACAGGTAATTATAGCATGTGGTGTGATTACAACAATTGTTTGTACTATTTAGTAGGGCTCCATAGACCAGAGTCTCAAAAAAGTGATGGATCCTTTGACAACACATCGTTATAAGAGTCCATATAGTGATGGAACAAGAAATATCTTTGTATGCCAAACTTGGAAATTTTGTTCAAGCTTCTGCATGTAGTTTCACAAAAGTTTATAAGCAAGAGAATGTTGATGTAAGAGAAGTTGATCTATAAAAACTCCTTGGATACAGTGAACTTATACATGAATTCGAGCATATTTTCAACAGGGAAGACTTACTCAACACTCTTGAAAAAAATGGCATATTGTTCACACAGAAATGATAGCATGTAACAACACTTATCAGCAGCAAAAAGAGTGTCTTTTGAGGGATGTTAGAAGGACTGCAAAAAGGAAATGAAACCAGTGGCAGTTACCAGATGAGAAGGCACAACACTTGAGCTGAGTTAAATGCACCTAAAGCACTATTATGATGAAGATGAATGACCATTGACAATAGATGGGGACGCCCTTTCCAAAGTTGTTTTGGGCATATTACCAGCATATATTCAAAGGTGTAAACAACAGATACACGTTTAATACTTCAGGACGTGTGCCTTTTGTGCAACAAACATGGATGAATCCTGAAACTCATATTTAAGGAGGGGGTCGACCTGTTATGGTCATCATATTAGGGCCGACCTATAAACATTTATTTGGGCTGGCTTGTGCATTTATTTTAAACAAATAGAGTTACAAGGTGGAAGGGGTTACCATATATTCCACTTCATATTGGCCTAAATGTCATTGCTTTTTAATATGGGAACAAATAAAGCAATTATGTTTTTTAATATGAATATTTTTCGAAGTATAATTTTTATATTTAAGCATAATAGAAACTAAGACATGAGGATCATCATTATGTTTTTAGTAGTGAAGATGTCAAAGATGAAAAAGTTTTGATGGGATCCTTCTCAAGTGACGCATGTCCACATGACCTGTCATCTGTCATACCACGATTTTGCATGGGAAGTACGTGGGTGACCAAAACTTACATGGGAAGTAGGGTTTCGTAGCTTATCTTGTTAGAACTTGCATTTATCTTGGTGGTATGCATGGGTGTTGGAGGTTGTGATGGAGGTTCATAGATATCAATAATATCCCCGGGAAAATCTAATATTGCACCACAAAGAAACAAATTAGATTTTGATCATTCGATCCAACTTTAACACGCATAAAGGAGAAGCGTTCAGGAGGTAGCCAAGCTAGGCCGAGCACAAACATAAGGGCGAGGTGAGGTCTTAGGTGGCCCAAGGCCGGTGGATGAAGTGGTACGCCCTACCATCCCATTTGACATAATGCATTCTTCTAAATTTCAAATTGCATTGGCAAGACCTACTACCCTATTGCAAGAATTGTTTGGTGTGGGTTTCCATTTAACAAATAGAAATGAGTCTTTCTTTTACCCTATATACACAGTAAGGAAAGGAATATCCCTATGATATTCATTGGAGAAGACGACCGAATTCTGAAGGGGCTTCTATACCGTCGATTCCAAGCACACTTATCATTGGTTTCAAAATAGTCTTATTGGGTTTATGAGTCCTGACCGCATCGGCACCACTATACTCCTCAATTCCATGGTCGCTCCAGACCTGATATGAAAGAAAAGGGGAAGGGAAAGGGATACAAATTTCCACTATCCATAATTTATCCCCATATGGCCACACAATGCACTTGATAAAGCATACCTTAATGTTCCACTGCAACATTTCCATGACTATGTCCATACAGTCGAGGAGCCTTGGGCAATAAGGGAGGGTCACCTTCGTTTTTATCAAGGTCAAGCCATGGTTGATATTCCAATCTTTTTGATTTCATAGATGTCATCAGAAGGGCGTATCTATTACAACGTGCGCGACAAATATGAGAAATAAATTCCTGCTCCTTTTCAGGAATGTTATCCGAAGCATGATAAGTTCACCTAGATCGGAGATAACCCCGCAGCATATACGAAAAGAGTTTGAATTCGTTACCTACACACACTATGGTTAGTCTTACTCTCTACAGTAATAGATTCAAAAGAAAGAGTGGTAAGCTCTATCATTATCCTTGTTATTTTTGGTCCAAGAAGAGAAGGGTTCAGGAGGTAACCAAGCTAGATCGAGCACAAACAAACGGGCGAGGTGAGGTCTTAGGCGGCCCAAGGCCGGTGGATGAAGTGGTATGCCCTACCATCTGTCCTGCCTTATGACTTTCTTGTGCGAACTAATGGAATATTTTTTCAGAATCAATAATCAATTCAGTTATAAACATGAAAAAATTCCAATTGCAACATATACTAGTTTATAGAAGCTGGAAAAAACTGGCAATATTGTTGCATCTAACTTTTTGTTGCATGTAATGTCCTTGAATGAGTCCTATGGTGCTCCAATGCTAAGGCTTCCATGGAGATAATGTAAATTTTGGTTTCATCTAACTTCTTGTTGCATGTAATTTCCTTGACTGAGTTTTGTGGTGCCCCAATGTTAAGGTTTCCATGGAGATAATGTGAGCAAGATAAGGCGATGAGGGTTTAAGGATCTGGCCAGGTGGTGAGCACAAATTTTAGAGAGTAATCGTGACGCCACTGCAATGATGCATGTTACACACTTGGTGAAGTCGTTGTCACTGGGTGAAGTTGTTTCCACCAGATATTTTTGTAACCACTATGGACTATATAAAAAATATGCATGAAAAATTTAATGTTTGAAATTAATGCTAGCTTGAAGCCTAGCATTAATCGACCTTTCCATATATACTATAAACAAATATCATGTTTCGTAAGTTTAAATCCAAACAATCAATCAAATTTCCTCTTGCTGCCTCGATATGAGGCCAAATATGACCTCAAATATAAAACTTAGACTTAAAAATTAAACGTGAACCCGAAAATTATATGCGTTTTCAAAAAAATTGGTTAAAATGGTTAATTTACATAGATTTGTGTGCATAGATTAATACAACAACGAGGAATTGATTACTAAGAGTCCCTGCAGCCCGAAGGGAAGGGACTGATTAATGCTAATTTAATGTTTTAATAAAAAATTAAAGGACAACTCCACTGCATGTGAAAAAAACCATGACATGTTACAATTATAATATAATAGGTGTAGAGGCTAATTAATCTTCAAATCAAATGACAATCTAGGCCAAGCCATGAATTGTCTTTAACTAATTAATTACTAATATAACCATTTCCTTAGAAACTTAAAGTAATATTAACTATTAGGTAATGTATTCCATGTTAATTTGTAAATGGTAGGTTTATGATCGGTTTATTTTATTAACTTGGAATGTTTGTATAATTTCTATAATCTGATCATTCTCGTAAGGATCAGGGAAAATTTTAGGGGCTAAATTTTGCCCATGGGCTAATTTTCCATGCTTTTTCCCCAAAAAAGGTTCATCATTCTAAAAATATTCTTCCAAATTCTATAGGAAAAAAATATTTTACCTTAAAAATCGCTAAAATTTTATAAAAACTATATAAAATCCTTATAAATTTGAATATTTTAACAAAAATATCACCAAACATTTATAGTTGAGATATAAAGAACCAATAGGTTTCTACATTTCAAAATAAATTTTCATCCTTAAAATTATCCTTGGTAAGGATTCATCTTGAACAGATCTGCAAACACAAGATTAAATTATCTATGGCCACTCATCCAAGGATAACATTGTTGTGGAGGCTTCTAAGACATTACTAGCTCTACTCAATATATAGAGGATCGATATGACTCATACCATGTTTTCCATGTGATTCTTCTCCGTTTCCATTGACATAAGTCTTCGTTAACATTAAATACCACTCGTTAATGCAAGTGGGAGATGGAAAATACTTAATGCACTCACACCACAATTAAAGAATATTTAAAAAAAATGGAAAACCAGGCTTGTCCTTTAACCAAGCTCATAATCCAAATTTCACCAAGCTCATACACTAAATCATATGCCAAATTAAAATTCAAGTTTTAAATGTGAAGTGTATGTGAGGGAATGTGTATGAGACAAGAAACCAAAGTAATGTTTG
>ML813200.1:18898-34920 GCA_009831015.1 Picea engelmannii
CAGAGTTACTTACAGCCATGACCAAGCCATTCCATCTTTCTGGCAATGAGCACAAGATTAGAAGAGCCCTAACCTCATCATCAAAGTCCACTTTTATAGAAATTAGTTGATTAGTAACCATATTAAATTCATTTAAATGATCTGCAACAGACCCACCTTTCGACATCTTCATATTAAATAATCTATTCATTATAAATACCTTATTGGACACCGAGTGTTTTTCATACAATTTGGCAAGTGCATCCATCAAACCCTTCGTTGTCTTTTCTTTCGAGATATTGAAAGCCACCGATGCTGCCAGGCTCAGCCGTATCATTCCTGGAGCCTTTCTGTCAAGAATCTCCCATTCTTCATCCTTCATGGCCACCGGCTTCTTTGCTACTCCGCTCAATGGTAGAAATAGATCCTTCTGATATAAATAATCTTCCATCTGCATCTTCCATAACTGGTAGTTTTGGCCATTAAATTTCTCGACCCTAAACTTTCCATCTTCCGACATTGCTCCCACTCGAACTAGGAACCCTCTTTTTGAGCGAGTTACCTTACGCTCTGATACCAATTGTTAGAAAAACAGGACCACGGAGAAATAAAATAAAACAAATGCGGATACAAAACATAGAAGATACACAATACAAGAGAGACACAGATTTACGTGGTTCACCCAGTGTGGGCTACATCCACCAGAAAAATTGTCAGGTCCTTTCTTATTATTATCCAGCAAAATGAAGGGATACAACCTACAGCAAAACCCACTGTAACTTCCTCTTCTTTCTCTCACAGTCTCCTCTCTCAGAATACAATAATTGCTAACCTACATAGCCGCAATACATTTCCCTCATAAAAGAGGGTTGCCTTCTAGGTAAAAAAAACCCTAACATAATCTCTATTGTTAGATCTGCGACCTTATAATGAACGGTCTAGATTTACAATGAAATTACAATATACTTTTACAAGGAAATTTTTTCTTTGGGGGCTTCGCCCTCGAACCCCCGCTAGGGGCCCTCTTGCCCCAATACGCCCCAGTCGGGGGGATATCCCCCTCGGACCCCGCAGAGGGGGTACCCCCTCTCTGCACTCCCCCGTGTGGAAGAGTGTACATACTTCCGGGGTGTAAATACTTCATGGGGTATAAACACGGCTGAAAGTAAAAGACCTCTAAATCAAGAAGATAATCAGGCTCCACAACCAACACTTTAGAATCATAAGTTCGTTGTTGTTCTACCCAGGTAAAATCTTCAATTCGATCCTCGACAACAGTGCCAGAAATGTTAGCACTAGAAGTCACCCCTGGATTGCAGCAGGGGTAAGCTCAGTACCCATCAGTGTTTAGGTGGATGTTGGTTTAAATGGGTGGTGGTCAATGGACAAAACTCAGCACTAGAATGATGTTACAACATAGAACTGGAAAATAAATGCATAGGGAAGTGAGGGCCACATTAACTTCAGTCAGTGGGTTGAGTTTAAAGGCGAGCATAGGGAAGACTTAGTGAAAAAACAAGAACAAGACTGTTATGGGCATCTGACCTTACAGCAATTTGAAGAATATAGACTCAAGCTGGATGATGCTTTCGAGCCCAGGTTTCAAACACTGAAATGTGCCCAAATGGCACAGTTCCAACAGCATGATGATCAAACCTCCATCATCGTGCAGCTACAACAAATAGACTGAATCCTTCAATTCCGAGCTATTCAATGCGAGAGGTAAAAAGACAACATAAGAAACTAAGTAAAACTGATCACGATACTGCTATGATCAAACCTCCATCAGAATAGCATAACAATCCTTGATTAGATCCTCCAATTCTGAGTGTTTTGAAACAGGATTTACAGAGACGTGAAAGGAAACTGATTTCTATTAACTGAAAGTCTCAAATCAAAATACATAACCAGAAAAGCTCTAGTGTTAAAACATATTACAAAATGGGAGCTCTGCTCAACCAAAGACCTTTACAAAAATGATATAACTCCATACTTATACTCATAAATTTCGTTTCTACAACAGAGGCGTGCCCAGGTCTTCACAATAAAATCTTTGCGTTTGCATGCTTCCTGACAGACTGTGCATGCAGTCTCATGTCAAAAGCGAGCTCTGTCAAACACAATCATGTTTCAGATGAGCTGAATACTGACAATCCTTTCTCAAGATTTCCCTTTATGGAGGAAATGATGCTCAACCATCACCAACCACCCTCAATAACTACTTCATTGGAATCGAGAAGGCCCAAGTCGTCACTACACCTGTCAAGAATCGAGAATGATCACAAAGATGTCAGTTTACCAAAGATCTTGAAGGTAAAACATCGCATAGGGACAAGAATAGGAGACTTTGACATAGACTATGTCTTGGATGAGGAAACACCAGTAAATATTATGATAGAAGGAACTTGGGAAATTGTGGGGAAGCCTACTGTGGTACCTTCATTGGGAAGGATAGGTTTGTTCAAAGGAAATATGATAACCCTATGTGGAAACATTACTAATGTACCTATTATTATTCATGAAACATCGACTGAAGAGGAATTTGAATTCATTAAGTTTGTTAAGAACAACACCCCTTTCCCTTTTTTATTAGGAAAGACTTGGATTGAGAAGGATCGGATCAGAAGGAAAGCAGAGGAAGAAGATACAAAAACTAAGGAATTTCATAGCTAGGAAAATAGACCAATTGATAGAAGAATGAGAAGTTAATTCGAAGCAGCAGAAGGAAAGAGAATTAGCTATCGAAATTGGAAGAGTGCAAGAAGGATTAAGGGACCTATCCATGCAAGAACAAATTAAATCCACCCAAGAAGTGGTAAAGGAAAGGATATTAACTTCGAACCCAGTAAGCCCCAGCTAGAGACTACGCTCACTGAGGATGATATCAGTCTAGTCTGCAGAGCGATGGAGGATGTGTCTAAGGATATCTTGCAGAGATATGGAGTGAAGAAGGATGAACTATATGGTAGGATAGAAAAGGAATTGAGTGAAGTACAGGAACCTATCCGCTCAGTTTGTGCAGTCCCTACTACACCTTCCTCATTAGAGACTAAAGAGTTGGGGGATGAGCCAGCCCAACTTCGAATACTTGCAGATGCAATAGAGGCTCAACTTCAGTGAGTCCAAGAAGAGAAGGAGAAGGATACAGAAGCCTTGAAACAAGAAAAAGAAGAGATCTTGGAGCAATTACAAGTTGCGTGGTACTGTGTAACCTCTTATGAAAACGATAAAGAGGAATTTTGGGTGATGCTCGAGGAAGACAAAGCGAAGATACAAAGGGAAAAGGACTAGTTGCTCATAGAGAAGACTACAGTCAAAGAAGTGGTGAGCAGAGCACTTCGCTCTATTCCAGGCTTGACACAGGAGGAACATGAGTCATTCGAGGTTCAAGTGATGAAGCTTGTTGAGGCCATCCAGTAGCTTCAAGCAAGGGTAACAGAGTTGGACATCCAAGTAGTACCAAGCACTCCGCAGGAAGTGTGTGACCAGAGGGAGGAAGCCGCTAAGAGTGCAGTCAAAAGAATCAAATCCCTCGCCTTAGAATGCAAATAGCTTAGAGACAGAAGTGTGCAGACCTACGAAGGCCTCACGGAAGATCCATAGCTTAGGAAGTTGAAAGCATAGCTACAGGAGGCGCAGCCAGGAACTGATAGTTCAAGTGTAGATGAAGTCACTCACTACAGTCGAGAGAAAGAAGAGGTCACAAGAACAGCGCATAGCCCAGCAACAAATTACTTTCATCCAAGGCAAAGTAATGGAAATCACACAAAGGCTACAACCAGTGCAGGAGGAAGCTTGCGCAATGTGTGAAGAGATTGAAGGACAAGGTTTGCAACTGGACCAAGTGGTTGTGAAAGTGGAATAGCGCCTGGAAGGGCTTGTTACAAAGAAAATGATCTAGGAGCTCGCTAAGCAGGAGGCTCAGGTGAAGCAACAAGTCGAGGTAGCTCAAGCTAAGCTCGAGGCCTTCGAAGCAGAGTTGACCAGACCTGAGTGACTCAGGATGAGTCAAAGGTGAGTGTTGGGGGCCTGTTGGCCCTCCACCAAGTTTTGAGGAAATATTGGTCAATTTTGACCCCTTCTTGGACTTCGACAGGCTGGTCGAAGATGGAGCACCCAGACAGAGCTGAGATCATGGATCTCACTTGTTTTGTGGGCTTTGTGGACCCAGCATGGGGTTTTTAGGGTTTTTTAACGGTTTATGTGATGTCGTCCCATGGGTTTACCCATGATTAGGCCTTTTTGTAATTGTAAAAGTATAAATAAGAATAAGATTGTAAGGATGAGTAGTAGTAGAAGTGGATTCGATAGCTTACAAGGCTAAGTGAAAGTAGTGTTGGGTTGCTTAGTGCAACAAACTGTGTATGTAAGGATTTGTGCTTGCTAGAGGAGTTGGCTATGTGCCTTGACCTGATTTTGTGAAGGTGGATCTAGTGCTTAGTGCGCGGATCACTTGTCCGATGTGAATCTTGGCTCTGTGGCTTAGTGCAGAGGAGTAGAAGAATGTAATATATTGGAGCCTAATAAAGAAGAAGAAATAGTTGGCGGACGTAGCCCCACACTGGGGTGAACCATGTATATCATGTGTTGATGGTTTGCTTTGTGCTATGATGTTTATGTTGTGAATCTTCTTAGTGCATTGATTGTTATATATGATAGATAGATCCATGAATGCTTAGTGCTTTATTTATGTTGAAAGTGCTAGATCTAACTTATGATGCTAAGTGTGATGTGTATTCTATCATTGTTACTGCGCCCATCTATCCTTAGGGTTTTTTCTGCGATGTCAATCAAGGGGATAAGCTAATGCATGTTATCTTCTAAGTACTTTGTTAAGTGTTAAAATCTTAGATCTGTGTCCCAGCTTGGTTACAGACACCTGAGTCCTCTAACCTCCCCTACCTCTACCTCAAGTGAGACTTTGCCTGCTTCGCAGGTGTTGTCGAAAGGGCCGGTAGTTAGGGTTTTGTTGGTGCATTGTTGAAGCATTGAACCCTAGGTCTACCCCTATGCCAAGAATGTTCAAATTCACTTGATCTTTGGGTCCTTCATCTTCCAAATCTACAATCTGCATTGGCTGAATAATTTTCATCTTCTTTTCAGCATTTTGTTCTACATCAATATCCATAGTCTCTGAAATACTTCTTTTGTTGTACACACTGGATTTGTGAATTTTAATCACTAACTTTTCAGGAGATTGTTGTGTTTGTACTTGTTGCAAAGGTGCATCCACATCAATACACACTTTTAGATTAGCTAATTTGTCAAATCCTTCAACATACTCATGTTCATAAGGTGAATTTTTATTCATATGTCTTCTCTTTTATATGATCTGATGTGGATCATATTTTCTTCCTTCTATTTCTAAAAAAACCAAAATCTTTGAGTTTTTCCTTAACTTCTAATAAACATGATCTGGACTTAACAACAAAAGGACCAATAACAAAGGAAAATTTAATGCTAGAAGCTCTGTGCAATTTGATGAAGTTTTTTGTCTCAGAGATGATTCTCTGCCTGATGAACTCAAGAGCAAAAATCCCAGGAGTTAGGAAAACAGGTAACAAGTAAGGAGACTCATGAAAACCATATACCCAAATCACTGTTGAATGCATAAAAGGTACCAAGTCTCCTACTCTATTCTCTGGATTTGGCTACAGGTGAATCTTCATGTCCTCCAAAACTCTGGGTAAAATTGCATTAAAAATCAAAGAATAGAATCTTAACATGACCTTATTGATGAATATGAGAAAAGTGATTCTTTTACATTCAGTAGATACAAAAGTTGCTTCAGGGATTTCTCCATGGTTACTTGCTAAGAAATCCTTTAACATATATGTATAATATCTGAAACGTCTCAAAGAATGGAAATTCACTAGCTTCTTGTGAATGGTTTCATCTAGGAATTCATCAAAATTAATTATGACTGACTGACCAAACTTTGATTTGAAAAAATTCAAAATAAAATTAAGCATGAATTCAACAACATATTTATCACTATCTAGACCTAGGACCCGACTCAGTAGGGAATAGACCCACTAAACTTCAATGATCATCATGTTGATGCTCATTGGTAAGGACAGACTCCCTAACATTTGTTCAGGTTTAATGATTTGTTGAAGAAATTGACTTTTGAGCTCTAGATGACATTCTTTGTAAACCCTAATCATCTTTTCTTCATTGAATGACTCAGAATTTATGGAAAAAACTTCTAGTATAGTGAGTGACTCTCGAAATGATAGACTATCTATTCTACACATGACTTGAGACCCTTGTTTATTTAAAATTACTCTTTCTGCATGGGAATATTCCTCAGAGCACCAACCTACAAATTCAGGAAATCATAAATAAATATCGTCAACATATAAAGAAATGGAGGCCTGGACTGCTTCTAAAAATGGAATATTATTTCCCTTTATATCAACCAAGTTGCTTCAGGACACAAGAATGGGGGAAATAATGATATCAAGATCAAATACATATGCATCTCTATCAATTAGGGCTTCCTCATTACCTTCAGGGTCTTACTCTGTTATTGACAATACTATGGGATCCATGGAGATGAGATAAATACCTAGAAGTGAACTGTAATGGTGCAAAGTTGGGATACAACATAAAATGGCGGTCACAATAGTGTTCCAACAGTTCCCATGTTTGAAAATAATAAATAATGAGAATATCACATCAACACTTTATATTTTTCAATTTTCAGAGATGTGGATCGGTTGGTTTGGAACAACCCACTTATCATTCTGCAATCAACCCAATGTTGACACGTACCCTTCAATGGAAACTGTGGTTTGTATTGTGGGACCACCCTTCATAATTAGCCCCCGCACAACTTCAAATTATGCAATGATTATTGGCCGTCGATTTTGATGGATCATGATCGAAGTTATTTCAGTCCCAATCTAATTGATTTCTTCGTCAAATTTAACTTCTTTGTGCCATTTTTAACCTTCATGTCAATTTTCCATGAATCTAAATTATTTAGCGCCTTTGCTAATTTTAGAACCCTGACCCTAGGAAATAAAAAAATATATTGGTGACTAACATGGGCTCCAACTAGGGATGGAAGCCTCCCTGCGAGGTGCCAATGAACCGTAGATATAGTAGCCTTATTCATTGGGATATGGTTGAAAATTTCTGAAACTTTTCTGAAAAATAGAAACCTGCATACCTTATCTATTTCAATTCACACCAGTAATCTACAACAGAACCTTAGGGCCTTCTCTTGAGGATTTAAATTATGTTGATATGAAAAAATTTAACTCCTCTATATTGAAAAATAACAATGGTTATTTACAGTGAAATGGAAAGACCAAAATACTTTTAGGAAAGGTAGTGTTTGAGGAACCTTCCATTTACAGATCCTCCACCGATGATATTTCCATTGAGCTCCTACAACAAATAAGAATTTCTCCCATGATAAGCAACAATTCTGAATGGTCCCAACCATAGGTGGTCAAACTTTCTATGCTTCCCTTTATATTCATTTATTGCATCCCACTTCAGCACCATATCATCTACCTTGAAATCATCAACCTTTGTATTTCTGTCAAAAACCATTTTCATTTTGTCCTGATGCAGTTGTGAGTTTTTGAACACTTGTTCTCTCATTTGTTGCACATGAATCAGTTGATTTATCCTTCTTTGAGCATCATTTGGTTCAACTTCATGTTCTTGCATCAACTTCATCACTAATATCCCTAATGAAGTAGGGAAAACTACATATGTGCCATATATAATCTGAAAAGTTGATGTAGCAATAGACCTCTTGGTGGTGATCCTATCAGCGCATAATGCATAAATAAGCTTCTTGTGCCAATCCTTCTTGTTTTCCTGTAGAATATTTTTAATAATTCGTTTCAAGATCTTGTTGGATGACTTAGCTAATCCATTACCCTGAGGGTAGTAAGTTGTAGAATTTCCTAGGGTTATGTTGTAATCACTCCAAAACTTTTCCATTCTCTTGGACTTGAATGATTTTTCATTATCGGTTATGATTTTGACCGGAAAACCAAACCTAGACAAAATGTTTCTTTCAACAAATTGAATAATAACAACATCAGTGGTTTGCCTTGTTGGAATTGCTTCAATCCACTTGGTGAAGTAATATGTAGTTGTCAATATCCACTTATGTTGAGTTGAAGATGCAAAGGTAAATGCTTGGAGAAAGAGCGCATAGGCATGGCACCAGAGGGAGCGATGGTCACATGGGGAGCATGAGTGATATGACTTCAATATTGCATTTGAGTGCTTCCATCAATGCCAAAGGGGGAGATTGGTGATTACTTGGGTTGTCATTGATGTCAACCCTTGAAGAAAGTCTAGTAGCAAATCTCGGTAGCACAAAGGTTTGGGTAATGGACCCAAGTTTCTTTGATAGATAATGGTATGAGTTTTGATATATTTGTAGGTAATAATAACCTATATGGATAGTACATGTCATTCCATTCCTGGTGGTATGTGGAATTTCACATAACTCCTCACAGTTAGAGAGTTATGGCCATGTGAAGTTGAACCCTCATGAGTCATCTAGAAGCCCCAAAAGGTCAAAGTAGTCAAAGTAGTTTAAGATATTTTAGAAGGTAAATAATAAAGTGAAGGGATGAGTGTACTATAAGTCAAAGTGAATACAAAAGAAAGTATTTAAATAATAAATTTAATGTATAAATTACTAAGTGGACAAGTGGTTAGAAGTGGGTTAGCCCTAAAATAAGGAAAGTGGTTTCATATGGTTAGAAGGTAACCCCTTGAGGTAAAGTGAAGTGATGAGTGTACTATAAGTCAAAGACGATACAAAATAAATTATTTAAATAATAAAGTTAATGGAGAAATTACTAAGTGGACATGTGGTTAGAAGTGGTTTAACCCTAAAATAAGGAAAGTAGGTGTTGGGCCCCAACAACTCCCCCTAAATTTTTACAAAATTTGAAGGCCCCCATTAGAATCTTGATAATTATAATGAGCTATAGAATCAACCTTTTCAAATAGTTCCATACCTTGACTTTCTTTGAGACAAACTTAAGACATTCACTATAGTATGAGACATTCATTACAAGAGTATATGTCAAAATTTAGAAACGAGCATAGAAATCTCAATTTAAACAAAAATGTTATTTTTTCTCAACTGTTTACTTTCGTTTAAATTATGATTATGTGTTCTTTCTTTTTCTCATTAGCAAGTTTGACTATTTTGAATAATGTGTTCAATACTTCATCAAATAATATCTTGGTTGGTTTCTCATTTTCATGAAATCATTTGGTGATATTAATTAATTAAATTCGTTTTTCATTTTCCATCTCATTTCAAAATAATAATAATAAAAGAATTATCTATCATTTGTAAAAAATCAAAATTAATATTTTCCTCTTCTCCATTAAATTGAAGCTTCTAGAATTTTAAGATCATATTTGAAATCAAATTATAAACAATGTTTGTTTATAAGTTATAGTTAATTTAAATTCATTTTTTATTTTTCTAGATTTTGTTTTATTCGCAATTTTTAGGTTATTAATTTAGGTTTCTTTTTGTTTCACAGGTTTCTATTATCAAATACTTGATACGGATTTGATCATGGCTTGATTTTTTTATCCAAATACGTTCAAGATGATTGATCCAAAAATAATTTTGGATTGCTACAAATAATTTTATGAGCAACAACAAATAAAATTTGGAAAGGCATCAAGATCATATAGGCGATTTTGCATAACTGATTGCAGCCAAACCGTGAGGAATTTGAAGAAATGGTTGAAAACCCAGAACCCAAATGGACCCATTTACCTTTTTCGTTGAGATTTTCCCAAAAAAATGCACAATTTAAGAGATATTGATGTCTTTTTACGAGGCAAATTTTAGGTGGCGAAAATTAATAGTGACGCCCAGACTGTTCATTCATTGTATAAATATATGAGAAAGTTCAGAGCCTGGAGGACCTAAGAACTAGAGAGGAGGATTTTAATCCTTTCTCTTTTGTATATTATTTCTTTTGTAAACTTTTTATTTCTTTTCAAATGGAGTAATGTGTAGAAATTTCGATACAAATTAAGTATTCCTACGATTCTCCTGATCTAACAATTTCCGCCACTTGTTAAATACAGAATCGCTTCTACTATTATAATTGCGGAAGCAATTAAACCACGATCACAACCACAATGCACAAAGTGAAATATCAATAACACACAACACAGAAGTTTTACTGGGAAAGCGCAAAGCTAAAAACCCCACTATCATATATTATGTATATCATGAATCATGAAACAATCTCATACAAAACTCTAATCCAAGAGCTCTCAGTACAATACAATCGTCTCACACTGTCATACACAAATTAGCAAATACATGTGCCAATTTCTGTGTCCATACAGCCTGCCTCCTCTGCACAATCTCTGCAATTCGAATTCTCATAATGATTGTGATTCCTTTCGAATTGCCTCATTTGCACATGCTCATAAGCATATCCACTACATGTGTGAACAAATCACAACTGATAGCCAACTGTCCCTTTCACTTGTTATATCAACTGGATCTCCAATGGATTTTCATGCATGTAGTTAACCGTGACGAATCTCCAGTTGCATGTGAGTTAACTGATTAATTGAACTCTCACTAGTGCATGTTTAGTTACAACTAGCACAACTGATCTTAACTCACTTAACTACACTTATAATTCTGTTACAAATCCAAATCACTCAGTTATGAATGAGATAATAGATTAATATTTATTGTCTAATTTAATTAAGAGAAAATTAAATTAGACACATGTTTCTTGTTGAATTTTCAACACTCCCTCTCAACAAGAAAGGGATTATCCTTCACCCCAATCCTGTCTCTGTGATATTCGAATTTTCTCTTGGTGAGTGCCTTCGTCAAAATGTCCGCATCCTGATCTTTCGTAGGAATGTATTGAAGCAACATGATCTTTTGCTGCACACAATCTCTGAGATGATGATATCGGATATCTATATGCTTAGATCTGTCATGAAACACAGGATTAATAGAGAGTTTAATGCAACTCTGATTATCACAGTAAATCACTGTCAGATCTAAATGAGAACCAAACAAACCAACCAAGATCTTTCTCATCCAGATAGCCTCACATGCAGCTTGGTTCGCTGCCATGTATTCCGCTTCCGCTAAACTAAGTGCCACGGATCTCTGTTTTTTGTTGTACCAAGAAACAGCTGTAGATCCGATACTAAAAATCCCTCCTGATGTGCTCTTTCTGTCCATTGGGCTGCCTGCCCAATCTACATCCATGAAGCCATGAAACTTCACCTCATCTGTCTTTTTGTACCATAATCCATACTCAGATGTGCCCTTCAGATATCTCAGGACATGCTTACCCGCCTTCCAAAAGAGTTTGGTAGGCTTAACCATCGCTTGACTTAGCTGGTTAACTGCATAGCAAATGTCTGGTCTCGTGTTCACTAAATACATTAGTGAACCCACTAACTGTCGATAGACAGTAGCATCCACTACTTCTCTAGATGTAGCATCCTCTTTACTCCAGTTTCCTGGAAGAGGAGTATCCATGGGTTTGCAGCCCCCCATGTGAAGCTTACCCAGTATCTCTCTTGTATACTTTCCTTGAGACACAAAAAGTTCACCATCTCGCTGCCATATTTCCAAACCAAGGAAATAATGAAGAAGGCCCAAATCCTTCATCTCAAACTCCTTTGCAAGGTCCTCCTTGCATGAGTGTATCAGCTGCTCATCACCAGTCAGTATTAAATCATCAACATAAAGAATAATGATTAAAATCTTACCCTCCACCACAATTTGGTATAGGTTTGAATCTTCTTCACTTTTGGTGAAGCCCAATCCAGTGAAATAGTTGTCTATCCAAATGTACCAAGCACAGGGTGCTTTCTTCAGCCCATACAATGCTCTCTTGAGTCTGCACACATGTGAATCTATATCAAAGGTCTCAAAACCTTCTGGCTGCTCAATGTACACTTCTTCCTCAATGATCCCATTGAGGAATGTAGTTTTTACATCCATCTGATGAATGCACTAGCCCATCTGCACTGAGAGTGCAAGGATGGATCTTATGGAAGAGTACCTTGCGACAGGTGCAAAGGTCTCATCATAATCTATCCCCTCGATTTGTGAGAAGCCCCGGGCCATAAACCTGGCCTTGTATTTCTCCACACTCCCATCAATAGCTTGCTTTACCTTGTAGATCCATCTCGAACCTACCACTGATTTATCAATCAGTCTTGGGACAATATCCCATACACTGTTTTTGACAATGGAGTCATACTCCTCTACCATAGCATCAACCCAAGTGGGTTCCTGCACTGCTTCCTGAAAGGAAGATGGTTCAGTCACAATACATTTGCTCATGAGAGCCATGTATCCAGCAAATCGATCAGGAGACTGTTTATGTTTGCGCTGTGAAATAGGGGCTCCTATATTCTTTGCAGCATCCAGTCTCAATCTGTCAGCTTCCGTGGTGCGCTTTCTACCATTTCTGATGGATGGATCTGCTTGAGTGGTTTCCTCCACTCCATGAACCTCCTCATGTGGTTGATCCACATCTTGAGACTCATCCTTGAAAACCAACAGTTCCTCTTCTGCATGCAAGTCTAGCTCCCTCTCAAGCGACAACCACATGGCTTTCCCCTCATCGAATTTTATATCCCGTCGCATAACAGTCATCTTACTATTCATCAAATACACATGATAATTATGGGGTGTTTCTGTGTACCCCACAAATATCCCAACTTCAGCAGTCGGTTCCAGCTTCTTCCTGGCATCCTTGTTCACATGCACAAAAACAAATGAGCCAAAAACTTTTAAATGTGAAACATCAGGTTTCTTACCAGTAAAAGCTTCTTCAGGTTTACTCATGCCAAGTACTCTATGAGGACAACAGTTCTACACATAAACCGTAGTATTGCATGCTTCTTCCCACAAATGCATTGGTAGGCCCTGATCATGCAACATTGCTCGTGCTGCACCCACGACCATTCTGTTCTTTCTCTCCACGACCCCATTTTGTTGTGGGTTATGAGGCGCTATGAGTTCTCTTTGAATTCCTTCTCTACTGCAGAATTCTTTGAATTCATTAGAGATGTATTCTCCACCATTATCGCTCCTTAGAGCCTTCACTTGCTTCCCCGACTCTTTCTCCACCAATGCTTTAAACTCACAGAACTTTGAGAATGTTTGATCCTTCTTCTGCATGAAGAATATCAAGCATTTACGAGAAAAGTCATCAACAAAAATAACATAATACCTGTGTTTTTCTATTGAAGCAACCGAGAATGGTCCACACACATCCGTGTGAATTCTCTCCAGGATCACCGAAGCACAGTTCTCCTTTTCATGAAAGGTGGACTTTACATACTTCCCCAGGGTGCACCCCTTGCACTGATCTAACTGAGCAAGTGTTCCCATTGGAAGTCCAGTAGATATTTGCTACATGATCTTCAAGGCTCCATGATGAAGATGGCCCAATCTCCTATGCCATAATTCGCCCTCATCCTGGCTCACCACTTTTTCTACCTTGCCTATCATGGCATTGCAACCATCTACCTCCAGCATGTAGAGATTCTTAACTCGAATCCCTATCTTCTTGACTTGACCTGTTGCTTTATGTTGCAGGTAGGCTTTACCACTGCTAAAAAACAACATCATAGCCTCTGTCCTCCAACATTGTGACTGAGACCAGGTTTTTCTTTAGACCTGGAAAATGCATAACATTTTTCAATTGAAATGGTTTACCTGACTCCCTCTGAAAGGTAATGGTACCAATACCAGTTGCACTGTATCGTCCATTGTTGTCCATCTCTATATGCATTCTGAGATCTTTCTCCTCCAAGTCAATAAAAGACTCTCTATCTCCCGTCATGTGGAAGGAAGCGCCACTATCCAAATACCACATCGATCTCAATGCACTTGAATCCATGCATGCGATTAAAGCAAAATCAAGCTCAAATTGTGAGACAAGAGCCTCACCAGTTGCAGATCTAGAAGCTGTCTTGTTCTTCTTCTTTTGTGGACAGTTAGTAGCGATATGCCCATGTTCGTGATAGTGAAAACACTTCAATTTGGACAAATCCAACTTCTTGAATTTAGACTCGGATTTTGATTGGAATTTCTTCCCTTTCCCTTTCCTTGCCTTGGCAATCAAAGCACAATCCTCTTCATCATCGCGCTTTGATGAAGATCCATCTCTGGTGTTCCTCTTGAACTCCTCTTGCACCAGATCCGACCATAGTCATTCCCAATCTGATAATTTTTCCCTTCCATTGACAGAGTCTTGATAATTGTGCCAACTCTTAGGAAGCCCTAGGAGCGCCAAGCTCACCAAATCATCAGCAGTGACTGTTATTCCCACACTTCCAAGCTCATCCCGACATTGGACAAACTTTGTGAGATATTTTGGAATGGTGTCACCTTTCTCCATCTTGATCTTCCTGAGTTTATCTTTGAGCGTCAATTTCCTATGGTCGCTACTGTTTTGGAACAGATCTATCAAACCTTCCACATTGCATGTGGTGTGGTTTTCCCATGGAGACTTGAGACTATGTGGTCTCGTACTCCCTCCAACAGAATCCTCCTCGCCTTTGCCACTTTCTTTTTCCATGCATCAAGATTTGCAATGTCTATCACATCCGACTTAGGAACATCTGTGTCAATGTAACCCTTCAAGTCATTGTATTTGAACACTGCCTCCATTCTGTCCTTCCAAGCAATGTAGTTAGAGCTTCCCTCGAGTACATACTCCAACCTCAAGCCATTGAAAGACATTTTTGATCTTGAATCAACTGTCGCACCAAGAAAATCTTGCAAATTCGAATGTTATCCAACCACCAAAACTCAACTCCTGCAATCCCTCTTCCTTGGGAGGTTCACACCCCACTTGAGAGTAGCCTAAAGGAAGTTCGCACCCTGCCTGTGTGTAGCCTGTGAACTTGCCTGGGAAGTTCACACCCTGCTCCACTGTAGCCTGTGAGAATGCCAATGAAGTTTGCACCCTACTTCACTGTTAGGGTGAGGGAAGTTCACACCCTGCTAGTGTATTTTCCTACGAGAATATCAATAAAGTTCACACCCTGCCTTTGTCTAGGGTGCGAGAATTTATGTTCTTGAAAACACCAGAAGTTTTCAGTACTAGGGTTCACACCTTGCTAGAGACAGGACCTGCGAGAATGCAATTATGTTCGCACCTCACTTTCGTAGCTTCATGGCCTCTGTGGCTCTGATACCATGTAGAAATTTCGATACAAATTAAGTATTCCTGCGATTCTCCTGATCTAACAATTTCCGCCACTTGTTCAATACAGAATCGCTTCTACTATTATAATTGCAGAAGCAATTAAACCACGATCAGAACCACAATGCACAAAGTGAAATATCAATAACACACAACACAGAAGTTTTACCGGGAAAGCGTAAAGCTAAAAACCCCACTATCATATATTATGTATATCATGAATCATGAAACAATCTCATACAAAACTCTAATCCAAGAGCTCTCAGTACATACAATCATCTCACACTGTCATACACAAATTAGCAAATACATGTGCCAATTAGTCTGTATTAAAACTTGTAGCTTGTAAATCATGTAAATAAATGAGATTTATATACCTTCTGCTTAAATACAACTACTACAGTTACATTAGAACATATGTACATATATATATAGTGTTTAGTAATTAGTTAGTTATTTCTCTCTTTTATTTGTTTCTTTTAGGATTCTTAGATTGGCTAACGGAGTCATTAAACCCGTCAGAATGAGTTACACCAAACGGCTTGTGTTATTTAGACAACCCCGGACCAGACTTTCTCTTCCAGTTGATGGACGGTCAATTTCGCCTGTCAACAAATGGCGCTAGAAGGAGGGCCAGACTGACAAGCTGGCCCTATAGGAGTCTTTTTTTTTTAATTTAATTAATTTCCCATGGCTCCCCAAATCACTGTGTTGGAACATGCTTTCCACTTCTCATTACCTGATATTCCCAACAACACAGTCTCTCTCTTGTCCAAACTCACCTTTGATGGTGGGGGGAATGTATCTGCAAAAGAC
>ML813200.1:66065-79425 GCA_009831015.1 Picea engelmannii
TGGCCTTAGTAGATGGGGAAGCCCCCCCTTGTTCTTGAAAGTTTTTTTTTTTAATATTTCCTATTGTATATATGTAAATAGTTTTTGTTAATAAGGCAATTCTAAGAGGTTTCTGTAAATAATTATTTCACCAGGAGTACACAATTTCAAGGATTTTTCATCAAAACATTGTTATACTTGAATTTTGTGTTTGCTAAAGCATCAAATGAATATTGACTTACTGTAATTAGCCATGTTTTTGCAAAAATTATCATTTTTTTAAGGCATTCTAAAGCAATTGCTCTTGAAACTCTTCACCACTATATAAGGAAGTGATACCATAACTATCAAGCCTAGAGGTCTCTTGTACAATTTTTCCAAGATACCTGAGTAAGTGAGTCAAGTGTTTTTATCAAAGAGTAACAAGGAAGTCTAATTAGCAGTTAATCATGGAAACATCATAATAATTACAAAAGAAGAAAGTGAGTTGAGCCTAGAAATACCTTTTTGTTCTTTCTCGATGGTACCATCCACTACACACTAAATAGCTTGATTATATCATATCTTTAGATAGGCCACATCCGCTTAAGTAACCCTTACATCAGGACAACCACTAATAATATAACGGAAAGTCATCCTCTAACATAAATACCATCCCAATTAAAAGAAAAAGAAAAAAAAGTTGTTTCAGAGTTGTTCCCCCATCTTCTTGCATAAGCAATATTATACTAAAATATTTAAAGATGGAGGGCCAGTCTCTGAGGGTTTAAGAGGATAACCCATTGGTATACTGAACAGGTATGCTGGTAGTAGGTATCGTCCTATGGTATGACTAGGTAAACCCTCTGGAGTACTGAACAGGCTTGCTGGTAGCGGGGCATTCTACTTAGCGAGGACGATGATCTGACAAAAATAAATAATAAATCTAAACTTGTCCTGATCTATGGCGTTACTTGTAGACAAAGCTGACATGGAGTATGTGTGGTTAAGCTAAGGTTAATGAATATCATCAACTTGCCATTGGGAAATGACTCTAAGACTATCTTGAAACTCTCTTGCCTTCCTCTTCTTATCTATATATAGGATCTCTTATCCTATAGGTGGGGCCATCTCCTAACTGTCTCTTCAGACCAATCTATGAAACTTTATCTTTACACTTGACATACTGTAAATCTTCAGCTATTGAGGGATATTGACTAGTTTCCTATACTTTTTATTGTGAGGTGTCACAATACTTAGGTGTGGGGGAGGGGTTCATGAGCTGACAAATGATTATTACCTAGAGAAAAGAGTCTTTGCAAGAACTTTTGTATTATTACTATAATACAGGTTATTACATTGATAGTCATGATATTTTTAAATACTTAACTCTTGTGTGCTATACATTACTGAACTCATGCTTAACAAACCACTCTTTATCGGTTTATCGTTCATTACAACCCGTTCATTATAGGTTTTGGCATTTGCTATAACCTGTTCATTATAGGTTTTGACACAATATGTCATATACAAGAAGAATGAGTAAGCATGGAGCACTCTGCCTCTGCTCATTAACCACTATGGTTGTCAAAAACACTTCAAAATTGTAGGTTGTCCATTAAAAGAGGCAAAAATGCACTTAACACAGGAGTACCAGATGAAGTACTATATGAGGTGTCGGATGAGGTGCCAGATGAACTGTCATTTGAAGTGCCATTGCATTGCATACCAGTAACTGTCCTAGATTCCAGAGAACTAGAATTCAATTACATTCAATTAAATTTGTTACAGGCATTGATTAAAAGATGCCTCATATGGTTATGATCAAATGTCCAAGTCAAAAGACTTGGACATTGATCTAAGTACGCACCACTCCATTGCTCCCAAGATTACCATCAAATTCGAAACTCCCACACATGGCAGCTCGCACGCACATGTGGGCAACGTACTCCACCATAAGAGCATCCAAAATCGAGCTACGCACTCTATTGTTTCATTTTCCCTTGCCATTTTCTCTTCCCTGCATTAAGGAATCGCGCCCAACCTCTACCGAATTTGCCCTATGTTCTAATCACACTCAGACTGTGTTAAACCTGTGCCATTTCTTGGCTTATTTGCACCCTTGCTTGGTAAAATTCACCCTATGTTCCAATCGCACTCAAAACGTGCCCAATTTGTGTCTCTGCGTGGCTTGATTTCACCCTTTCTTAGTGAATTCAAACCCTGTCACAATGCCCAAGAGATATGAACAATCCTCCTATGCAGAATTGTTTGCCATTCTAGAATTCGCACAGTGCAGGGAAGTGTTCTTCCGTGCTGGCTGGGGGCCATTTCTGTTGAGTTTGCAAGGCCATGATGACGGTATTTCTATGCAATTTACAATTGGTTTTTATGGAAAGATAGCACATGTAGGGTCTCTCAATTTTGCAGTCACAGAAGAGTCAATTGCTGCTGCAACAGAACTTCCGAGAATGGGAGATAGGTGGTTTAAGAATCATCAATTGTCGCGCTCAAGTTACAACAGGGTGTTTAAGCCCGAATTCGAGAGCAATTCAGGAGTGAAAGGGTATGCTAAGGAGTGGATAAAGCCAGAACTGGTCAATCCCCTCATCGTTATCACAAGGTTAATTACATGTGAAGATAGATACTCCACCTTCAAAGCTTGCCACTTTAGATTGTTGGCTCATTTTCTGTTCAATAAACCTTTGAACTTTCCCTTTTATTTTCTCAAAATCTTGGAGAAAATGTCCTCTCAAGTGAGGAAAAATGTGACCAACCCCCACAATAGTCTCTTCCACCATGGTTTGGTCAAACTCCTTGTTCTTACCGAACTAGAGAAGCAGGGGCAAAGTTGGGATGCATTTATCTACCAGTTTGCAAATCCTCACTTGACAGTTAAGACCGGAAAAAATACACTTAGCCTAAAAAATATCTCTCCATCCAAGCCTCACTCTCCAAAAACTCCAAACTCCCTTGCACAAACTCCCTCTTTGCTAGAACAATACCAAAAGCTTGTTGATATTCCTACTTCTTCATTGAGGAAAAAGACCAAGAACAAAGACCAAAAGAACCCTATTGTTGACCCCCCAATGACTTCATTTTCTCTTGATCCTACACCTAAGAAGCCCCAAGAATTAATGCAGCAAGACTTTCCCATCATTCCCACAAACAAGAGAGGAGACAACCGATTTGGTAAGGGACCCTTTCGGAAGAGTACTCGAAACATAAGAACCAAGCCTTATGCAAAGCCTCCACCTGCTTTGGATCCTATCCAAGTATCATTCGACCTTGAGAGACCTCATAAGAAACTTAGGGAAGTCTCTGTGGATGTATTAGAGCCACTAAAGAAAATGAATTCTGAACCTACCTCACCTTTCCAATCTCCCATCACTCCTACTTCACCCATGCCCACTCTTGATCCTAAAATTGATAAATTGACCACATCTCTCAAAGGACCTAAGCCTTCCTCGGAGATCACTGATTCTGCCCCAACTATAGAGGAGCTACAAAGGGAAAACCATCAACTTCTCCAACAATTAGAAGAGAGGAAGATAATAGATGCACACCTTCAACATGACAATGCAGTCCTTCAGGCAAACGTTAACTCCCTTCAACGGTTGGTCGATGGGATGACCCAATTTAACCGCAACTTAAGAGCACAATTAAAGCAACATAAGAGGCACAAGGCTAAGCCTACAGAGCAAGAAGGAGAGGCTTCTAAAGCCGACCCTTCTCAGCAAGCCTAGTTCTGAGGGATGATTTATTTTTGTTTGCAGTGGGACCTACAAAATCGTAAGTGTGGGGGTATGTTGGGCCCGAGATATGATCATCTTCATGATGTTATTATACACTTGTTTCCATATGTGTATATGTGTTTTTATCTTTCAAAGGATCTTTTTGAATAATTTTATGGTAAAATGATATAATCGGCATGAGGTACGTATAATTCGTGTTTTGTGATTCAATCAAGTTTAATTTATCATATTTTATGGTTTCCAAGAGTTAATTCATGTTTTTCTTCTATTACAGGGAAAACGAACCATGTTTATTGATCCGACACTTGATCCGTCACTTGATCCAGCACTCATTCCGGTACTTGATCCGGCACTCGTTTCGGTACCCAGTATTGCACAAAAACGCAAGGCAAATTGGCGGTTATGGTATTGGCATCCAGTGGTGGAAAAATCGAGCACATGGGTTTTGTTTGTCATCGCCCCCTCCAGCTACTAAGCTCAAGACAACTCGATTTCAGTTGTCCAAAGAAGGATATCATTGGGTTCCTTCGTTTTGTTAGTTATTGATGCATTTAATGTAATTTGTCGAATTTAGAGGTGGTTCAACCCTCCTGTGGTCGACCACCTAGGTTGTAAGCTTATAAATACCAATAGGATGATCATTAGATTGTTAACCAAGTAGCATAAGCATTAGAATTGCCAGAAAAACGATTTTGCTCTGTTTGAGTTTTTTTTACATTGTGAGAATAGTGCCAGAACTGCGTCTTTTGACTTTCATGGTGAATTCGGCCTGCTGAAGTTCATGGTGTGCTTGTAGAGGGTAGCCACGACTTGCTGGGGATCCCACCAACAGTCTGGTGATGTTTAGTGTGTTGTTTATATATTTCATAATTTAAATTGTCTTTTATTTCTTGTACATGCATGTTTTATGTTTTAATTAGCTAGCTGTGATTTAATTGTTTTATTGTTCTTTTGCAGGTTAGTGTGATGAGTTACGTTAGCATGAGTTAGTTTTGTAGGCTAAGAATAGACTTGCAAGTCTCTACACTAACTCCATATGCATCTAGATATCAGATTACACTTTTATTCATGATCTTACAGACAAGTTTAAAACAGAGTTGTTTTTAGAATAAAACAAAGTTCTATTTGGATTTCATTTGATAGGGATCTTTGATGGATGGATAGATTTAATTTCTTAATCATAGTTTGCTTGTCTCAATTTTAGATAGAATTCATTTGTTTAGTTGTTGGTTAATTGTCAATTTCCTTCTTGATAAGCATAGTTTAATTTATGTTCTTAATTCATTTTCTTATCATAGTTTGAATGGTTAAAATAGACATAGTATAGTTGTATTTCACRCAATTTCCTTTCTTAGAATTAAAGTKCAATTGAATTTCTTAGTTAATGAATGAATCTAGTTTGCTTACATAGTGTAGAATTGGAATAATAACCTCGTTATGTTGTTGATGGTTCATACATGAATATGCAGGGTATTTAACATTACTTTTATCATGGCTAAGTTTTCATTGGATTGTTTACTTCACACCTTTCATTTTGCCATTGAAATTAGTATTGAGCTTATACCATTAGAATTGTCCTTTGTTGTCAAGTGTCATCGAGATATCATATGTCACCACTGAAGGCATTCACACAACCACCAGCATTAAATTTGAGTGTTTCATAGGCTAAAGATAGTTTCTTGCTTTTATAGATTAGAAGAGATAGTTTCTTGTTTTCATAAGTTAAGTTGTTAGTCTTTCTTGCTTTCAATAGACTAGATTTCCCTTCATGCATTGCATTGAGCATTTAAATTTCCTTTCACGCAAGAGAAATAGTTTTGCATTAGGCATTTAGTTCACTTGCCTCTTAGGCTAGGTAGTTTCTCAATGAGAAGTCTTTGTTTACTTGTCTTTTTCTTTAGTAGGTTAGTTAGGTGTCTTTGTTTACTTGTCTATTTGCTTTAATAGGTTAGATAGGTGTTTTTTCTTACTTGCTTATTTAATTGATTTCATAGGGTAGTTTCTCATTGAATGTAGGTTGGCAAGTTAAAAGTAGTTTGCTTTCATCATTTGCTCAGTATGCTTAGTAGTTTACCTTTGCTTATTGTCATGAACTAGTTTGCCTGAATAGGATTTTTACTTGCTTTCTTAGGAACTATCCATCAGTCCTTGGCCCAAAAGTACTTAGGTTACCTAGTTTCATTTTTCTTAGTAGGGTTTACTCATTAGATAACTTTTCTTGAGTAGATTAGCCTTAGATAGTTTCCTTCCTTAGTTGGACTATACTCCTACTAGCCTTCTACCTTTGGCATATATTTTTCTACAACTCTAAGTTTACTTACCCTGGGTTGACAATTTAATTGAGGGTAGTTTAGTGTCTTTTTTAGTACATATAAATCATCTAACAGTATGTCTGTCAAAAACCCTTTTCATTTTGTCTTGATGCAGTTGTGAGTTTTTGAACACTTGTTCTCTCATTTGTTGCACATGAATCAATTGATTTATCCTTCTTTGAGCATCATTTGGTTCAACTTCTTGTTCTTGCAGCAACTTCATCACTAGTATCCCTAACGAAGTAGGGAAAACTACAAATGTGTCATATACAATCTAAAAAGATGATGTAGCAGTATACCTCTTAGTGGTGATCATATCAATGCATAATGCATGAATAATCTTCTTATGCCAAGCCTTCTTGTTTTCCTGTAGAATATTTTTAATAATTCTTGTCAAGCTCTTGTTCGGTGACTAAGCTAATACATTACCCTGAGCGCAGTAAGTTGTGGAATGTCCAAGGGTTATGTTGTAATCACTGCAAAACTTTTCCATTCTCTTGGACTTGAATGATGTTGCATTATCAGTTATGATTTTGACCGGACAACCAAACCTAGACAAAATGTTTCTTTCAAGAAATTGAATAATAACAACATCAGTGGTTTGCCTTGTTGGAACTGCTTCAATCCACTTGGTGAAGTAATATGTAATTGTTAATATCCACTTATGTTGAGCTGAAGATGCAAAGGAAAATGCTTGGAGAAAGAGAACATAGGCATGATTCCAAGGGGAGCGATGGTCACAGGGGGAGCATGAGTGATATGACTTCAGTATTGCAACAGAGTGTTTCCATCAATGCCAAAGGTGGGTATTGTTGATTACTTGGGTTGGTTGTCATTGATGTCAACCCTTGAAGAAAGTCTGGTAGCAAATTCCAGTAGCACAAAGGTTTGGGTAATGGAACCAAGTTTGTTTGATGGATAATGGTATGAGTTTTGATATATTTGTAGGTAATAATATCCTATATGGATATTAAATGTCAATCCATATCTGGAGGTATGTGGAACGTCACATAACTCCTCATGGTTAGAGAGTTATGGCCATGTGAAGTTGGAGAACCCTCATGAGTCATCTAGAAGCCCCAAAAGGTCAAAGTAGTCAAAGCAGTTTAAGAGATTTTAGAAGGTAAATAACAAATTGAAGTGATGAGTGTACTATAATTCAAATTGAATTAAATAATAAATTTAATGGAGAAATTACTAAGTGGACAAGTGGTTAGAAGTGGGTTAGCCCTAAAATAAGGAAAGTGGTTTAAGATGGTTAGAAAGTAACCCCTTGAGGTAAAGTGAAGTGATGAGTGTACTATAAGTCAAAGTGGATTCAAAATAAATTATTTAAATAATAAATTTAATGGATAAATTACTAAGTGGACAAGT
Organism: Picea engelmannii; assembly: GCA_009831015.1. NCBI lineage: Eukaryota > Viridiplantae > Streptophyta > Pinopsida > Pinales > Pinaceae > Picea > Picea engelmannii. The sequence continues at coordinate 73,465 of ML813200.1, forward strand.
GGTTAGAAGTGGGTTAACCCTAAAATAAGGAAAGTGGGTTAAGATGGTTAAAAGGTAACCCCTTGAGGAAGCTACATGAAAGTATAAATAAGAGGCAAGGCTCTCTCATTTTCATCACACTTGAGAATATTGAATATCTACAATTGACTGAGGTAACCAAAGGATATCTAAGTCAAATTTCAAAGGGAAGGTGAAGTAAAGAAGGTCGAAATTCAAGGGAAGATAAATTATTTTGATGGTGTTTTCTAAGGTATGTTATTTACAAGTCATATCACCATTTTCGCAATAATGTTTTTTCTAAAATGATTCAGACTGTGAAATTGGGAGGCCGTTGAGGAAACATATCCAGGTAGCTTTGATAAAAAATTCATCTTGTGGGTCGTTGTATTTTTGGAGTTACACTCCATGCAAAATAGGGTTTGTGGCTAGTCCTGAAACTAGTCTAAAACAAGTGTTTCGGGTAAAAACGTCATAAATTATTCATAAAAGATCCAAAATTAGTAAGACCAAATGTATTAGTTATAGTATAGTCTGTGTTATTCTGTGTACAATTTTTAGATCCATATATCATATATTTCGTGCGGGGCATGCTCTACAAGTTTGCTCTCTAGAATAAGCCAAAATTCAACAAGGTATGTCATTTTTGCTATAACTCCTTTTCTGAGAGGTTCCAAGTAGTGAAATATGGAAGAATTGCATAAATGACACTCAGGAACATTGTGTACCATTTTCATATCTTTATTCATTACAGGTACATAGTTATGATTCTTGCAAGTTAGGGTTTTTGAATAATCCAAAATTAGTCATGTGAGACTAAAGTAAAGTTTGATAAAATGCTAGTCTCTTGTTGTTAAAGTTAAGGACAGTTTTTAGGTATGTGATCATATACACCAGGTCTATTACAGAGTTACAAATAATATTTGGATGATTAAATTGATGAGGGATTTTGGTTGAGGTATGTTACAGATAGAGGTTGTATAACAGTGAGGTTCTGGCACATGGTTTGATGTAATGGTTTATGGTATGTCTGTCAAAAACCCTTTTCATTTTTTCCTAATGCAGTTGTGATTTTTTGAACACTTGTTCTCTCATTTGTTGCACATGAATCAGTTGATTTATCCTTATTTCAGCATCATTTGGTTCAACTTCCTTTTCTTGCAGCAACTTCATCACTAGTAGCCCTAGTGAAGTAGGGAAAACTACATCTGTGCCATATACAATCTGAAAAGGTGATGTAGCAATAGACCTCTTGGTGGTGATCTTATCAACGAATAATGCATAAATAAGATTCGTGTGCCAATCCTTTTGGTTTTCATGTAGAATATTTTTAATAATTCTTGTCAAGCTCTTGATGGATGACTCAACTAATCCATTACCCTGAGGGTTTTAAGTTGTGGAATGTTCCAGGGTTATGTTGTAATCACTGCAAAATTTTTCCATTCTCTTGGAATTGAATGATATTTCATTATTAGTTATGATTTTGACTGGACAACCAAACCTAGACAAAATGTTGCTTTTGAGAAATTGAATAATAAAAACATCAGTGGTTTGTCTTGTTGGAACTGCTTCAATCCACTTGGTGAAGTAATATGTAGTTGTCAATTTCCACTTATGTTGAGTTGAAGATGCAAAGGTAAATGCTTGGAGAAAGAGCACATAGGCATGATTCTAGACGGAGTGATGGTCACAAGGGGAGCATGAGTGATATGACTTCAGTATTGCATCAGAGTGTTGCCATCAATGCCAAAGGGGGAGATTGTTGATTACTTGGGTTGGTTGTCATTGATGTCAACCCTTGAAGAAAGTCCGATAGCACAAAGGTTTGGGTAATGGACCCAAGTTTGTTTGATGAATAATGGTATGTGTTTTGATATATTTGTAGGTAATAATATTCTAAAGTGAAGTGATAAGTGTACTATAAGTCAAAGTGAATACAAAAGAAATTATTTAAGTAATAAATTTAATGGAGAAATTACTAAGTGGACAAGTGGTTAGAAGTGGGTTAGCCCTAAAATAAGGAAAGTGGTTTAAGATGGTTAGAAGGTAACCCCTCGAGGTAAAGTGAAGTGATGAGTGTACTATAAGTCAAAGCGGACACAAAATAAATCATTTAAATAATAAAGTTAATGGAGAAATTACTAAGTGGACAAGTGGTTAGAAGTGGGCTAACCCTAAAATAAGGAAAGTGGGTTAAGATGGTTAAAAGGCAACCCCTTGAGGAAGCTACATCAAAGTATAAATAAGAGGCAAGGCTCTCTCATTTTAATCACACTTGATAATATTGAATATCTACAAGTGACTGAGGTAACCAAAGGATATCTAAGTCGAATTTCAAAGGGAAGGTGAAGTAAAGAAGATTGAAATTCAAGGGAGGATAAATTCTTTTGATGATGTTTTCTAAGGTTTGTTATCTACAGGTCATATCACCATTTTCGCAATAACGTTTTTTCTAGAATGATTCGGAATGTGAAATTGGGAGGCCATTAAGGAAAAATATCTAGGTAACTATGATAAAATTTTATTTTTGGAGTTACACTCCGTGGAAAATAGGGTTTCTGGCTAGTCCTGAAACTAGTCTAAAACAAGTGTTTTGGGTAAAAATGGCATAACATCTTCATAACAGATCCAAAATCAGTAAGACCAAATGTATTGGTTATAGTACATTCTGTGTACAATTTTCATATCCATACAACAAATATTTCGTGTGGGGCACACTCTACAAATTTGCTCTCTAGAATAAGCTAGAATTAAACAAGGTATGCCATTTTTGCTATAACTCCTTTTCTGAGAGGTTCCAAGTAGTGAAATCTAGAATAATTGCATAAATGACACTGAGGAACATTGTGTACCATTTTCAGATCTTTATTCATTACAAGTAAATATTTATGATTATTGCAAGTTAGGGTTTTTTACTAATCCAAAATTATTCATGTGAGACTAAAGTAAAGTTGATAAAATGATAGTCTCTTGTTGTTAAATTTAAGGAAGTTTTCTAGGTATGTGATCATATACACCAGGTCTATTACAGAGTTATGAATCATATTTGTATGATGAAATTGATGAGGGATTTTGGTTGAGGTATGTTACAGATAGATGTTGTATAACAGTGAGGTTTTGGCACATGGTTTGATGTAATGGTTTATGGTATTTGGTTATGGATAGTGTGATGTATTGGTGGAGAAATTTTGATGGTTATATTGGTATATGTATTTGGTATATGGTTGAGGTACATGTTGGGTACATGGTTGAGATAAGTAGTTGATGAGTTGGCACATACATGAGGTGTATAGTTGATGATGTTGGTACATCTTGATGAGTCATAGTCTATGTGTATTTTATGCATGATTGGTACATATTTGGTGCATGGTTGATGCACTCGTTGATGGTACAGGTTGAGGTATAGGTTGGTGCATGGTTGATGCATTTTTTTATGGTACAGGTTGAGGCACATGTTGATGTATGGTACATGTTGGCACGAGTTATTGGTACAAGTTGTTACAAGTTGATTACAAGTTGATTGGTACATGATTACAATAGTATATCTCATAGTGATAGTGTGATAGTGGTTCCATCATTCTATTTCTATGTCAGGGCAGTTGGATGGGGCAAGGAAAGGTGGTTGTAGCTAGAGAACATAGGGGGTTGTAGCCTCCTTCTGGTTGTAGCCAAAGAATTAGAGAGTTGGAGCTTCCCTTAAGTTGTATCCTATGAAACTAGGGGGTTGGAGCCTCCTTCTAATTGCAGCTGGAAAACAAAGGAAGTTGGTGCTTCCAATGAATGTAATTCTTAAAGACATATAAGAAAATTCATTATGTGGTTTTCTCTCGCTTTGGGTTTCCACGTAAAACATCGGTGTACTATATATGTGTATGATTGTTTATTTGTTCATTGTTTATTTAATTTGCAACTATTGGATGATAATGTTGCATTGATATAACACTTGCATTTTATGGTGAAAAAGGATTAAATTTCTCTATCACTGATTCACCCCCCTTCTCAGTAATCCAACACTATTAACACTAAGTAAATTTCCTATGCTGAGGAGGAAACTCACAAAGGTAACCACATAACCACTTTAGAACTAAAACTAGCCTTTCATTTCTGAGAGGGATATTTCTTTTCACTTTGTCTCTAAAGTCGAATCTTCTTTGAATATCAATGGCTAGGTTTTTGAATAGGTGAAGGGATTTTAAAGGTTTTGTTGGCAAGAAGAAAGGGATTTGTTTGGGCAATGGAGTCAATCTTTGAAAGAAAATGAAAATTGTGTCTGGTAAATGGAACTCTCAAGGAAGCAAGGCTAGGTAGGCAATGATCTTTCATTTTTTTAAATCGGTGTTGTAGAATGGAAGAAAAAGGAAAACATATAAAAACATTCAGAGCACCATTAAGATGAATTCAGATCAGTTAAGAAAGAATAGATAGTATTTGAATCGATAGAATCTAAATCACCTTTTAAGATGAATTTCAAACCATTTGATATCCAATTCAAATGTACGAGCATAAAAAGATGAAAGATAGAGGAACAAGAAGAACATACATTAAGGAAAACATGCTTCAGATAATTACCACTAGAATCTTTGGTATGAAAAATATCTGGACATCTTCACTAGTATTTTATTCAAATTCAGGAAATTGTATACAATGTTCAATGCTAAGTTGTCATTTGTACTTCTGCCAACCTCGAATACATCCGAACTTAAAATATTTATACAACAATTGTTTCATTCGGTTTTAACTGGTTACACTAGAATAGAAAATATCAGTTCACAAAATATGGGATTTGCAAATATTCTTGCAGTTTGGTTCGTTATCTTCATTCTTTGTCTTTGATTGTTTCTTCATTTGATTTGTTTCCCTTTTGTCGATAGCTGGAAATCATTTACTTGATCCTGGGAAATTGTATTTGGTCTTGCCCAATATGACTATTTCCTTCCATTGCAATTCAGAAGGAATCTCATAATCTGGCATTTCTTTCATTAAAATTTCCAAGTCAATACAAGTGGCATAATACATGACAGGTAGACCAAGTTTGACTTTCTTAAACTGATTTAAAATTTCAAAATATGTACTTGGTTTATCAACTAAAGTAGCCCCTTTAAACCCTCTACCAAGATTTCAAATTTGGAGCGGTCCATTCTTGACCGAGTCAAGAGTGCACTATATTCTTCTTGATCATGTAAATTACCTTTACCATCCCAGAATGATGGAAATCCCTTTATGAACTGTTGGAAAATTGGTTGTTGTCATTGATGTCAACCCTAGTCATTGGTTTTGGACCGCAAGATTGATGAAAGTATTTGGACATGAAGGACAATGTACATGTAGAACAAAAACCCATGGATGGATAGTATACATCATGTTGTTTCCGGCTGTAGGTGGCATGTCACATGGATCCTCATGGTTGAGGAGAAATGAATTTTTGAAGATGACAAAGTGAATTGAAGAAGGAAGTACATGTAGGCCCTAAAGATAATTAAAGAAAAGAATTACAAAATAATGAAGTGTCAGGTTGGCCCTAATGTTAAAAGGAAGTGACATAAATGGTATAAATACGTATCATTATACATTCATTTGATATACAAGTCAAATTTCAGAGGAAATCAGAAGTAAAGAAGGTCAGATTTCAAGGGAGGATGAAGTCTTTTGGTGATGTGTTCTAAGGTGTTCCGGGTAAAAAAGTCATAACTTCTTCATAGAGAATCCAAATGAAGTGGGACTAATTTCATTGGAAAGAGTACAAACTTTAGTTTCTTGTGTGTGAGTTTCAGAATATTATGTTAAATATTGAGAACGGGACATTTTGTACAAGTTAGCTCTCCTGAATAAACCAGAATTGAACAAGGTCTACCATTCTCTCTATAACTTCTTTTTGGGGAGGATTTAAGGAGTGAAACTTGGAGAAGTTTCAGAGAATACATTGAATAATATTAACTATAGGATCAAAGTATTCTAAGAATTGAA
>ML813200.1:88272-100378 GCA_009831015.1 Picea engelmannii
AATGAAAACTTAGCCATGATAAAAGTAATGTTAAATACCCTGCATATTCATGTATGAACCATCAACAACATAACGAGGTTATTATTCCAATTCTACACTATGTAAGCAAACTAGATTCATTCATTAACTAAGAAATTCAATTGAACTTTAATTCTAAGAAAGGAAATTGTGTGAAATACAACTATACTATGTCTATTTTAACCATTCAAACTATGATAAGAAAATGAATTAAGAACATAAATTAAACTATGCTTATCAAGAAGGAAATTGACAATTAACCAACAACTAAACAAATGAATTCTATCTAAAATTGAGACAAGCAAACTATGATTAAGAAATTAAATCTATCCATCCATCAAAGATCCCTATCAAATGAAACCCAAATAGAACTCTGTTTTATTCTAAAAACAACTCTGCTTTAAACTTGTCTGTAAGATCATGAATAAAAGTGTAATCTGATATCTAGATGCATATGGAGTTAGTGTAGAGACTTGCAAGTCTATTCTTAGCCTACAAAACTAACTCATTCTAACGTAACTCATCACACTAACCTACAAAAGAACAATAAAAAAATTAAATCACAGCTAGCTAATTAAAACATAAAACATGCATGTACAGGAAATAAAAGACAATTTAAATTATGAAATATATAAACAACACACTAAACATCACCAGATTGTTGGTGGGATCCCTAGCAAGTCGTGGCTACCCTCTACAAGCACACCATGAACTTCAGCAGGCCGAATTCACCATGAAAGTCAAAAAACGCAGTTTTGGCACTATTCTGGCAATGTAAAAAAAACTCAAACAGAGCAAAATCATTTTTCTGGCAATTCTAATGCTTATGCTACTTGGTTAACAATCTAATGATCATCCTATTGGTATTTATAAGCTTACAAACTAGGTGGTCGACCACAGGAGGGTTGAACCACCTCTAAATTCGACAAATTACATTAAATGCATCAATAACTAACAAAACGAAGGAACCCAATGATCACCTTCTTTGGACAACTAAAATCGAGTTGTCTTGAGCTTAGTAGCTGGAGGGGGCAATGACAAACAAAACCCATGTGCTCGATTTGTCCACCACTGGATGCCAATACCATAACCGCCAACTTGCCTTGCGTTTTTGTGCAATACTGGGTACCGGAACGAGTGCCAGATCAAGTACCGGAATGAGTGTTGGATCAAGTGTCGGTTCAAGTGCCGGACCAATAAACATGGTGCGTTTTGACCTGTAATAGAAGAAAAACATGAATTGACTCTTGGAAACCATAAAATATGATAAATTAAACTTGATTGAATCACAAAACACGAATTATACATACCTCATGCCGATTATATAATTTTACCATAAAATTCTTCAAAAAGCTCCTTTGAAAGATAAAAACACATATACACATATGGAAACAAGTGTATAATAACGTCATGAAGATGATCATATCTCGGGCCCAACATACCCCCACACTTACGATTTTGCAGGTCCCACTGCAAACAAAAATAAATCATCCCTCAGAACTAGGCTTGCTGAGAAGGGTCGGCTTTAGAAGCCTCTCCTTCTTGCTCTGTAGGCTTAGCCTTGTACCTCTTATGTTTCTTTAATTGTGCTCTTAAGTTGTGGTTAAATTGGGTCATCCCATCGACCAAACGTTGAAGGGAGTTAACTTTTTCCTGAAGGACTGCATTGTCATGTTGAAGGTGTGCATCTATTATCTTCCTCTCTTCTAATTGTTGGAGAAGTTGATGGTTTTCCCTTTGTAGCTCCTCTATAGTTGGGGTAGAATCAGTGATCTTCGAGGAAGGCTTAGGTCCTTTGAGAGATGTGGTCAATTTATCAATTTTAGGATCAAGAGTGGGCATGGGTGAAGTAGGAGTGATGGGAGATTGGAAAGGTGAGGTAGGTTCTGAATTCATTTTCCTTAGTGGCTCTAATCCATCCGCAGAGACTTCCCTAAGTTTCTTATGAGGGCTCTCAAGGTCAGATGATACTTGGATAGGATCCGAAGCAGGTGGAGGCTTTGCATAAGGCTTGGTTCTTATGTTCCGGGTACTCTTCCAAAAGGGTCCCTTACCAAATCGGTTGGCTCCTCTCTTATTTGTGGGAATGATGGGAAAGTCTTGCTGCATTAATTCTTGGGGCTTCTTAGGTGTAGGATCAAGAGAAAATGAAGTCATTGGGGGGTCAACAATAGGGTTCTTTTGGTCTTTGTTCTTGGTCTTTTTCCTCGATGAAGAAGTAGGAATATCAACAAGCTTTTGGTATTGTTCTGGCAAAGAGGGAGTTTGTGCAAGGGAGTTTGGAGTTTTTGGAGAGTGAGGCTTGGATGGAGAGATGGTTTTTAGGCTAAGTGTATTTTTTCCGGTCTTAACTGTCAAGTGAGGATTTGCAAACTGGTAGATAAATGCATCCCAACTTTGCCCCTACTTCTCTAGTTCGGTAAGAACGAGGAGTTTGACCAAACCATGGTGGAAGAGACTATTGTGGGGGTTGGTCACATTTTTCCTCACTTGAGAGGACATTTTCTCCAAGATTTTGAGAAAATAAAAGGGAAAGTTCAAAGGTTTATTGAACAGAAAATGAGCCAGCAATCTAAAGTGGCAAGCTTTGAAGGTGGAGTATCTACCTTCACATGTAATTAACCTTGTGATAACGATGAGGGGATTGACCAGTTCTGGATTTATCCACTCCTTAGCATACCCTTTGACTCCTGAATTGCTCTTGAATTCGGGCTTAAACACCCTTTTGTAACTTGAGCACGACAATTGATGATTCTTGAACCACCTATCTCCCATTCTCGGAAGTTCTGTTGCAGCAGCAATTGACTCTTCTGTGATTGCAAAATTGAGAGACCCTACATGTGCTATCTTTCCATCAAAACCAATTTTAAATTACATAGAAATACCGTCATCATGGCCTTGCAAACTCGACAGAAATGACCCCCAGCCAGCACGGAAGAACACTTCCCTACACTGTGCGAATTCTAGAATGGCAAACAATTCTTCATAGGAGGATGGTTCGTATCGCTTGGGCATTGTGACAGGGTTTGAATTCACTAAGTAAGGGTGAAATCAAGCCACGCAGAGACACAAATTGGGCACGGTTTGAGTGCGATTGGAACATAGGGCGAATTTTACCAAGCAAGGGTGCAAATAAGCCAAGAAATGGCACAGGTTTAACACAGTCTGAGTGTGATTAGAACATAGGGAAAATTCGGTAGAGGTTGGGCGCGATTCCTTAATGCAGGGAAGAGAAAATGGCAAGGGAAAATGAAACAATAGAGTGCATAGCTCGATTTTGGATGCTCTTATGGTGGAGTATGTTTCCCACATGTGCGTGCGAGCTGCCATGTGTGGGAGTTTCGAATTTGATGGTAAGCTTGGGAGCAATGGAGTGGTGCGTACTTAGATCAATGTCCAAGTCTTTGACTTGGAAATTTGATCATAACCATATGAGGCATCTTTTAATCAATGCCTGTAACAAATTTAATTGAATGTAATTGAATTCTAGTTCTTTGGAATCTAGGACAGTTACTGGTATGCAATGCAATGGCACTTCAAATGACAGTTCATCTGGCACCTCATCCGACACCTCATATAGTACTTCATCCGATACCCATGTGTTAAGTGCATTTTTGCCTCTTTTAATGGAAAACCTACAATTTTGAAGTGTTTTTGACAACCATAGTGGTTAATGAGTAGAGGCAGAGTGCTCCATGCTTACTCATTCTTCTTGTATATGACATATTGTGTCAAAACCTATAATGAACAGGTTATAGCAAATGCCAAAACCTATAATGAATGGGTTGTAATGAACGATAAACCGATAAAGAGTGGTCTGTTAAGCATGAGTTCAGTAATGTATAGCACACAAGAGTTAAGTATTTAAAAATATCATGACTATCAATGTAATAACCTGTATTATAGTAATAATACAAAAATTCTTGCAAAGACTCTTTTCTCTAGGCAATAATCATTTGTCATCTCATGAACCCCTCCCCCACACCTAAGTATTGTGACACCTCACAATAAAAGTATAGGAAACTAGTCAATATCCCTCAATAGCTGAATATTTACAGTATGTCAAGTGTAAAGATAAAGTTTCATAGATTGGTCTGAAGAGATAGTTAGGAGATGGCCCCACCTATAGGATAAGAGATCCTATATATAGATAAGAAGAGGAAGGCAAGAGAGTTTCAAGATATTCTTAGAGTCATTTCCCGATGGCAAGTTGATGATATTCATTAACCTTAGCTTAACCACACATAATCCATGTTAGCTTTGTCTGCAAGTAACGCTGTAGATCAGGACAAGTTTAGATTTATTATTTATTTTTGTCAGATCATCGTCCTCGCTAAGTAGAATGCCCCGCTGCCAGCAAGCCTGTTCAGTACTCCAGAGGGTTTACCTAGTCATACCATAGGCCGGTACTTGCTTCTAGCATACCTGTTCAGTATACCGATGGGTTAACCTCTTAAACCCTCAGAGACTGGCCCTCCATCTTTAAAGATTTTAGTATAATATTGCTTATGCAAGAAGATGGGGGAACAACTCTGAAACAACTTTTTTTTTTTTTTCTTTTAATTGGGATGGTATTTATGTTAGAGGATGACTTTCCGTTATATTATTAGTGGTTGTCCTGATGTAAGGGTTCCTTAAGCGGACGTGGCCTATCTAAAGATATGATATAATCAAGCTATTTAGTGTGTAGTGGATGGTACCATTGAGAAAGAACAAAAATGTATCTTTAGGATCAACTCACTTTCTTCTTTTGTAATTATTATGATGTTTCCATGATTAACTACTAATTAGACTTCCTTGTTACTCTTTGATAAAAACACTTGAGTCACTTACTCAGGTATCTTGGAAAAATTGTACAAGAGACCTCTAGGCTTGATAGTTATGGTATCACTTCCTTATACAGTGGTGAAGAGTTTCAAGAGCAACTGCTTTAGAATGCCTTAAAAAAATGATAATTTTTGCAAAAACATGGCTAATTACAGTAAGTCAATATTCATTTGATGCTTTAGCAAACACAAAATTCAAGTATAACAATGTTTTGATGAAAGATCCTTGAAAATGTGTACTCCTGGTGAAATAATTATTTACAGAAACCTCTTAGAATTGCCTTATTAACAAAAACTATTTACATATATACAATAGGAAATATTAAAAAAAAAAACTTTCAAGAACAAGGGGGGGCTTCCCCATCTACTAAGGCCAATGCCTTGTCAGCTAAAATGGGCTTATGATAAAACTTAAGTCAGTGTCCATTTAGCACAAAGGAGACTTGTCCATCATCAATTTTTTTAATTTTTACAGCTCCATTGTCATATACAATGTCTACCTCGTAAGGGCCCAACCAACGGGTGGTAAGTTTGCCTTTGAAGGTTTTGAATCGGGAATCAAACAACAGGGCCCAATCACCAGGCTGGAAGTGTTTCTTTTTAATAAACTTGTCATGCCACTTGCTTCTCTGGTTTTGGACCAATATTGTCTGTTGGATGGCATCTTGCCCGATTTCATCCAATTCATTCAATTGTAGGGCTTGTTGCTTCTAAGCCTCATCCAGGTTCAATCCTAATTCTGCGGCAATAAGGAAGGTCCTTACTTGGAATTCTATTGGTAAAAGTACTTGTTTCCCGTACACTAACTCATAAGGGGTATGCCCAGTGGTATTTCTCCAGGTAGTTTGGTATGCCCACAAAGCCTCTGGGAGCCTATCAACCCAATCCCGGTGATGTAACTGAACATTCTTGGTCAAGAAGGCTTCCAAAACTTTTTTTGTGGATTCTACCTGACCATTGTCTTGCGGGTGGTATGGAGAATATTTACAATGTTTAACCCCATATTTCTCTGTTCGCTCTTTCATCAGCTTGGAAGTAAACTGAGTGCCTTGGTCGATAACAATTTCACGAGGGACACTGAAGCGGTTAAAGATATCTTCATAGATGAATTCGACAACAGAATTCTTTGTGGCCCTAAATAGAGATTTTGCCTCTACCCATTTGGTGACATAGTTCGTACAAACCAAGATATAATTCTTCCTACACGACACGGGTGAAATTGGTCCTGCAAAGTCGAGGGCCCCTTTTTCGAAGGGTTCTATCGTAACTTGGGCCTACAAAGGAATTTCGTCAGATGATGTAGGTCTACCTATACTTTGGCAGCTATCACAACTTCTCACATACTTGGCAGCATCTTTGAAAATGCTAGGCCAATAGTAACCTGAATGTAACACCTTATATGTTGTACGTTTGTCAGAGAAATGGCCACCACATGGTCCATCATGACAACTTCATAGTATTTTAGGTACCTCGTCCTCTCTGACACATCTACGAATAATCAAATAAGGACCTGTGTGAAAAAGATCATGACCAACCCAAGAGTAATTAACACTCTGTGTAATAATTTTTCTCTTTTCATGAGGTGACAAATGAGACGGTAACTTCCTAGTAGCTAGATAGTTTGCCATATCTGCAAACCATGGGGTATTGACAGAAAGGGAAAAGATATGCTCATCTGGGAAACTATCATCTACAGGGATATCATCATCCTCATTGTTTATTTAGGAAATAAAGTCAACTACTACATTATCCTTTCCAGGTCGGTCAAGCACAATGATATTAAATTTTTGCAATAACAAGAGCCACCTAGTCACTCGACCATTAGTTATAAGTTTGTTCATGAGAAACCTAATGGCGGAATGATCGGTGTGTATAAATACTTCATAACCTGTAATGTAATGACGAAAATTGTTAATAGCATGAACAACTGCCAAGAACTCTTTCTCAGTGATTGTGTAGTTCAACTTGGCAGGGGACAAGTTCTTGCTTACAAAATAAATGGCATAGGACTGTTGGTCCTCTTTCTGCCCTAATACCCCTCAGATTGCAATGTCAGAGGCATCAGTGGATTTATGAAATGGGAGAGTCCAATTGGCCCCTCTAAGAATTGGTGCCACATACAACTTGGCTTTCAGGGTTTCAAAGGCAGTTTGACAATGCTCAGTCCAAACAAAATCAACATCTTTTATCAATAATCCAAACATAGGTGCACCAATCTTTGTAAAATTTTCAATAAACCACCGGTAATATCCGGCATGTCCAAGAAATCTTCTCACCTCTTTCAGAGTCTTGGGGGGTTGAATTATAATAATGACCTCAATCTTTGCAGTATCGACTTTTATTCCTTCAGATGAAACATGATGTCCTAGAACCACTCCTTCAGTTAGCAACATTTTTCATTTTTCATGACTTAGGGATAAGTTCATTTCCTGGCATCTGATGAGGACTTTTTCTAAGTTGTCTAAGGCTTGCTGGTAAGTGTTGCCATAAACTGTGAATTCATCCATGTAGACCTCCACACAATCATGAATAAGATCGGCAAATATCCCTAATACTGCTCGTTGAAATGTGGCACGAGCATTACACAATCCAAATGGTAAGATCCTATAGGCATAGGTGCCCTAAAGAAAAGTAGAGGTAGTCTTATCCTAGTCCTCAGGTGCTATAAGAATCTGATTGTACCCACTGTACCCATCTAGAAAGGAGAAATACTTCTTTCCGGACAAGGTATCTAGAACTTGGTCAATGAAAGGAAGAGGAAAGTAGTCTTTTAGAGTGGCCTTATTGAGTTTCTTGGAAATCAACACAAATTCTCCATTTCCCGGTCACTTTCTTTGGAACCACTACTAGCAGGGATACCCACTTACTGTCGGAGATGGGATAGATAAATCCGACATTTAGCAACTTTTGAATCCCCTCCTTGACTATATCTTTGAGTGCTGGGTTCATCCTTCTATGGGGTTTCCTAACAGGTGTCACTTCCCCCTAGGTGTATATATGGTGGATGCATGTGTTAGGATGTATACCCTTCATGTCAGTGTATTCCTAGAAAAATGCTCCTGATTGTTCTTTAAGGATATCTACTAACCATTTTTGTTGGCCTGTATCTAGCCCGGAGTTTATATGTAAAACTTTCCCTGGACTAATCTCATAGGGCATAGTATAAGACATGGAAGACTCATCTATTTCTAAAATAAAAGATGTCGAAGACAAAATGGATGGATCTAAGTGTTCTTGAAATTCTTCCCCAAACTTGTACTCAAATTGGGGAAAAGACTGTGGAAAATCCACACATGTAATAGCATAAATGAATTGCTTTAGCACATTTCTAGTGTATGCTCCTGAAGTGTCCTTGCATGGTCACTAGGAAATATGGGTTCTTCCCAGTCTTCATTCTCGTATGGACATTCAAGCCACCATAGATTCTCCATAATAGGTTGAGTTGGAGGGTAAATGGTGAGCTTCTGAATAGAGAGACCATTCGAGATGGTCATTTCTCCTTCTCTACAGCCAATAAATTCATTGGCTGTGGCTAGCCAAGGTCTTCCCAAAATAACCGGATGGCCTATGGTAGGATCCTTTGAATGAATGAAAAGAAAATATACGGGGCACTCCCATGAGGCTAAAGTAACCATGACATCATCTAAAATCCCTTCAGGTATAACCCATTCATTGGCTGTGGCTAGCCAAGGTCTTCCCAAAATAACCGGATGGCCTATGGTAGGATCCTTTGAATGAATGACAAGAAAATATACAGGGCACTCCCATGAGGCTAAAGTAACCATGACATCATCTAAAATCCCTTCAGGTATAACCCTAGTCTTATCTGCTAATTCCAAAATGGTTGGGGTAGGCCGAAGAAGAGTTTGTAACTGTAATTGTTCCAAGGTAGTAGTGGTCATAACATTGATGGCTGCCCCTAGGTTTATGAGAGTGTTTCCAATGGAGACCTCATTAATGGTTATGGTCACTACGGGGTTTATTGGATTCCCATACTTTTCTAGCTTTGGCTGCTCTGATATGTACTCAGAGAGTCCTCCTACCAAATGTACTGTAGGAGGGTCCTTTTGCTTCCTACCTGGCTTCTTGATACACAATTCTTTGACTACCTTACTATAGATTGGAATGTCTTTAGTGGCTTGAAGTAGGGGAATTTTGACACAAATATTTTTCAATTCATTAAGAATGTCAAATTCCTATCGGGTGGTAGGTTTCTCGATTACCAATCGGTCTGGATAAGGAGGGACCTTCTCAATTTGTGAAGGTTCATTTTGGGGAAGCTTGGGTTCTTGATTCTTCGGGATAATAACATCTTTCCACCTAGTGTCATCCGTGGGTTGTTGGGTGGTTTCCTCTTCTTCTTCTTCTTCCTGGATGACTATTGAAGGTCTCTGCCTATCTAGAACTTTTCTCGATCTTAGTTGAATTTCCTATAATGGAACAAGAGTAATAACATATGTCGGGAAGGCCTGCATCTCAACATTGTTAAGAGGTTGAGGGGGCTTATTATTGGGATTCGGCACTAGCTGTGCCAGTAATAGTGTCGGTTTTGGGGAGCTTGCATTTTGAAATTGGAGTGGTTGTTGTTGTGGGATAGGAGGTAAAGGCGGTGGAACAAAACCTGCAAGAAGATGCAGAGTGTTTGATGATAACCGAGGATAAGGATGGTTGTACATGGGGATAGGTGGAGCTTAAGGGTTTCCTTGGTTGTGTCCTCCCCTCCATCCTTGAATCCAAGGATGTTGGTACTGAGTAGACTAGTTTTTCCAACCTGGTGAGTTCCACTATTGTTGTTGATAATAGGGTGGAACTTGGGACTGTAGATCCGGGTATGTGGGTTGATTCTTAGGTTTCCATGGCCTCCTAGGTGCATAAGAAGACTCCCCATGATCTCCACTCCTATAGATGGCTAATAAATCGGGCAATGATGGACATTTTTCAGTGACATGGTCTTCTGTACAGAAGCCACAAACTAAAATGTTATCTAATGGGAATTCCCTCGAGGAATGCTTCCTCCTGCATCTTGGGCAATATATGCTCATTATTGCATTTTCCTCCTCCTGTTTCTTTTTGAGTTTAAGGGTTGTTGGCAGGAATTGCAGCTTGCACAGGACTTGTTATCAATGCCAAAGGGGGAGTTTGTTGGCAGGAATTGCAGCTTGCCCAGTTTGCAAAGGACTTGTTTTTGTCATTAATGTCAAACTTTAAAATGCCAAAGGGGGAGTTTGTTGGTCAGTTTGCACAAGCACCGTGGATTAGTTTGCACAGGCACAACTTGAATTTCAGAGATTGTCAATTTCAAAGATTGTCACTCCGGGAGTTTCTATTTTGGGATTCCGGGAGTTTCTATTTCGGTATTTTTGCATGGTAAGCAAAAACCCCAACATCACAAAGTCCTGAATGCCGAAATACCGAAAGGGAAACACGTCACATGATTCCGGGAGTTTCTATTTTGGGATTTTTGCATGGTAAGCAAAAACTTCAACATCACGAAGTCTCGAATGCAGAAATACCAAAGCCATGATAGCCATCCATCTCGATGAATGATTAAGTCATATCCATTGGATTAAGAATTGGAGGATTAATATAAGAGTTGTATATGACCGTTGATCTGTCCTCGAGAAGTTAACGAGAACCGTCCGATCTATGTCCACCAGATCAAATGTGAAGCCGTCAGATCATTTCAAGGTTCATGACTTGGAGTGTCGAAACACTTCATCAAAAAAATGATGAAATGCCGAAATGCGAAATGCCGAAACGCCAAAATGCGAAATGCCAAAACTTTTGGGGTTAGTGACTTGGAGTATTGAAACACTTCATCACAAGAAATGCCGAAACACCGAAATGAAAAACGCCAAAATACCTTTTTGGTGTAGGTAGTGGTTACCACTGATGGTCATGTGAGAGGGAGGAGCTAGCATGAAGCTAAGCTCTATTTCAGGGTTTCGTAACTTTAAGTGTCAAGACTCTTCGACACAGGATTGGCGAATTGCCGAAATGCGAAATGTGAAATGCATTTTGATTAACCTATGGTCACGACCAATGGACATATGGGTTAGAACAAGTGGTTTGCCAAAGACCTCAAGTGTTATTCCCTGCTGAAAAATTAAAATAGATGTATGTTTATCGAACGGTGCTGGTTAAATGTTTAAACTGATCATGTGGATATTGTTCATCCTAATGCCTTGACCAATAATAATCACTGTAAGGTAGTTATTCAGTTATTGTAACTGAATATTCGAAGCCTGAGGGTTCGAGTGTATGCTCTGAATGTACATGGTAGAAATAAGTGAAATTGGGTGAGATGAATGTTGGTGTGTATGGAATTAATGGTATAGCCATAGATCTAAGGTAAAATTCATTTCTGTAAATGAATATAAAACCGAAATAAAATCATACAGGGACAGTGAGAAGAAATGATGAAGATATAATAGAGATCAAGGGGAGAAGAATGGATTTTGATATGATTATATAAACAAAGAGGACTTGAATGATGAATCTTTTTCCAGAGAAGATAAAGAGTTGGTTTGCAGGTTCTTAGTGACAGAGAAGGATTCCAGGGTGGTAGGGAGGAGCAAGGGAGACTGTAAAAGTATCATATACAAGTTGGTGCTTGTACATCTAGGAGTTGTAGCTTCCATTCAGTAGGTGCTGAAGAAACAGAGGTAGCAACCTCATCTGGGTTGTAGCTCAGATAAAATAAGAATGTAAAGAGGAGTTGGAGCTTGCCTTTCATTCATAAGAAGAAGAGGTTTTTCCCTTTTGGGTTTCCTCATGAAAAATCACTGTGTCACTGTTTCATTTATGTGATTGTATATTTATTGGTTAAATATATTACTGCAAGTTAAATGTTAAAGGCATGATTTATTGATTAATAAGTAATCTTCTTATAAAATGAAAGACATTTTATACAACTGATTCACCCCCCTCCCTCTCAGTTGACTTATCCTGTTCAACAATCGGTATCAGAGACGGTTACTTCAAGATATCAGTTTAACCACTGGAAGTTTTTGATCATTCATAATGGATAAGAAGTCAGAATTTACAAAACATGGATTGCCTTTATTTGATGGTCATAATTATGCTTTTTGGAGTATATCAGGATGAAGTTGTTTTTACAAACTCAAGGAGTAGATATCTGGCAGGCTATACTAAATGAATATAAAGTCCCAGCAACCATTCCAATAGATGCTACAGGTAAGAGACTCTATGAGAGTAATTCCAAAGCTATGTATGCAATACTAGGAGGTCTAGCAGGGTCA
>ML813200.1:101837-119788 GCA_009831015.1 Picea engelmannii
ACACCTTAAGATATGAGACTGAATGTTACAAGTGTAACAACTTTGGGCATGTGTCAAGAAATTGTCCTATGATTTTTCAGAAATTTAATGAACCCACTTACACAGATCTAAAAACCAAATTTTGGAAAAAGAAAAGTGAAAATATGAACAGTGAAAAATGCACTATAGCTCTACAAGCAGAACATAAAGTAAAATGGGTTGTGGATAGTGGATGTTCAAAACATATGACAGGTAGAAAACAACTCTTTGTTGAACTAGATGAAGGAAAAGAAGGTACAGTCACCTTTGGAAATCATCAATCAGCTAGGATAGTTGGAAAATGAACTATATGTCTAAACAACAAGAAAATCATGGCTGAAAATGTCTTATTGGTTGAGGAAATGGAACATAACTTATTGAGTGTAAGTCAAACCTGTGATAAAGGTCTATTTATGATTTTTGATTCAAAAGGATGTCAAATCAAGGATATAAAATCAAATAAACTAGTTGGAACAACCACAAGAACCTCAAGCAACATTTACATACTAGATGAAGAAAAAGAAAAATATTATCTTGGGAGTGAAGATGAAAGTTGGTTGTGGCACAAAAGACTTGGACACATTAACTTTGAAAATATGATTCAGTTGAATGAAAATGAAGCAATAAGATATTTACTTGTCATAAAGGATATTTCAAGTTCTGTCTGCAAGCAATGTCAACATGGTAAGCAAACTAGAGTTAAATTCAAAACCAAAGAAAATTCAACAAATAAACCATTGGAAATAGTACATGCTGATGTCTGTGGACCTATGAGAAAAATAGAGTTAAAAGGAGAAAGATATTTTCTACTATTTGTGGATGACTTTACTAGAATGACATGGATGTTTTTATTGAAAAAGAAATCTGAAACTTTTAGCTATTTTCAAACCTTCAAGGAGTCAACTGAAAATGAATGTGACATGAAAATTAAATGTTTAAGATCTGATTATGGAGGGGAATTCGTGTCTAAAGAATTCAACAGATACTGTGATGAAAATGGGATAAGAAGACATTTTTCTATTACTGAGACACCTCAACAAAATGGAGTGGTTGAAAGAAAAAATAGGACTGTTATGGAGATGGCTAGAACTATGATCAATGAATCTAAACTAAGTAATATACTATGGCCTCAAGCTGTTCATACTGCTGTTCACATTTTGAATAGAAGCTTGCTGAGAAACAATCATTTTAAGACACCCTATCAATTATGGAAAGGTAGACCAGCTAGTGTTAAACATTTCAGAATTTTTGGCAGCAAATGTTATATCAAAAGAGTTGACAAGCATTTGGGTAAGTTGGAATATAGAGCAGATGAAGGTATTTTAGTTGGGTATTCCTGTTCAAGGAAAGATTATAAATGTTACAACTTCAGATTGAACAAAATAATTGAAGCCATAGATGTGAAATTTGATGAGTCCTCATTTTTGAAGTCTAAATCTAAACAAAAGAATCATCAAATATATGAGATAAATGACAAGCATAAAATGAATGATGAGGTAAGTGAAACAAAAGAAACTAAGGCTGCTGACAATGAACAATTAATTCCTACTTTGACACAGGGCACAACTCCATCCAAAAGCATGAATCCATCAAAGACTCCAAGCAAGAGAATACAAAAAAAACACCTTGAAGAATAGATAATTGGTGACATAAATGCAGGTGTTGGAACAAGAAGCAAAAGGCAAGAATCCACCTCAACTCATGAACATGTATCTTTACTTTCTCTGATTGAACCCAAAAATATTGAAGAAGCAATTAAAGATGAGTACTGGATGAAAGAAATGAATGAAGAACTTAGTCAAATAGAAAAGAATAAGACATGGGAATTGGTTCCTAGACCTTTGAATAAGAATGTCATAGGGGCTAAATGAGTTTTCAGAAATAAGATGGATGAAGCAGGTAAAATAACTAGAAACAAGGCTAGATTGGTTTGTAAAGGGTATGCACAAGTAGAAGGAATAGATTTTGGAGAAACTTTTGCTCCTGTTGCAAGAATGGAATCCATTAGACTGATTCTAGCTTATGCCAGTTCTAAACACATTAAAGTTTACCAAATGGATGTAAATTCTGCATTTTTGAATGGTGATTTAGAGGAAGAAGTATATATGGAACAACCAGATGGTTTTCAGGTACAAGAAGCAGAACAATATGTTTATAGGTTGAAAAAGGCATTGTATGGCCTGAAGCAAGCACCAAGGGCTTGGTATTCTAGACTTGACAATTACTTGAGGGAGCAAGGATTCAGGAAAGGTAACAATGATAGTAATCTATATATTAAAGAAGAAAATGATAGCCTAATCATTGTTGAGATATATGTAGATGATATCATTTTTGGTATTGATGATAATAGGCTCAGTAAACAATTTGCTAAAAGTATGCAGAAATAATTTGAGATGTCCATGCTAGGAGAAATGAAGTTTTTCTTAGGCTTGCAAATTACTCAATCTGATAAAGGTATTTCCATTTCTCAAACCAAGTATATCAATGAAATGCTGAAGAAATTTCAGATGGAAGATTCTAAACCAGTTGGCACTCCCATGGTTACTGGTTGTAAATTAAGTAAGTTTGATGATACTAAAGATGTTGACCAGACATTATATAGATCTATGATTGGTAGTCTTCTTTATGCTAGAACTACAAGACCTGATATTATGCATGAAGTTTGTCAAGTTGGCAGGTTTCAGGCTTCACCAAAAACTTCTCATCTACTTGCAGTCAAAAGAATTTCCAGATATCTTAAGGGGACAACAGAATATGGTTTATGGTATCCTACAGGTAATCAGCTTGATTTATATGCTTTCACCAATGCTGATTGGGCAGGTTGTGTTGATGACAGGAAGAGTACTAGTGGAGCAACATTTTTTTTTGGAGGATCTCTTGTAAGTTGGTCAAGTAAAAAAAAATCAGCAGTGTCTCTGTCTACTGCTAAAGCAGAATACATTGCAGCTGCAACTTGTTGCACTCAGGTTTTATGGATGAAACAGATGCTGGAAGATATACATATTCATTATAATGAACCTATACCTATCTTTTGTGATAATACCAGTGCAATTAGTATTTCTAAAAATCCTATTATGCATTCCAAAACAAAGCACATTCCCATTAGATTTCATTTTCTAAGAGAACAGGTTATGTATAAAGTTATTAAAGTGGAATATGCTGGCACAAAGGATCATATTGCAGATGTATTTACTAAACCTTTACCTAAAATGCAATTTGAAAGTCTCAGGTATCAGTTAGGGGTTTACCCTCTGTAATTTCATTTCATTCTCAAAGATTGCAAGGGCTTCATTATAAAATTAGACTGCACATGTTTATTGACTATTATTGATAGGGAGAGTTGCTACTAAAATGATACATCTTTGCAAGTGGTTTTCTTTGCTCAGGGGGAGTATGGTTGTTTCCTTTTCCATAGATGTCAAAAGGGGGAGAAGAGATTTAAAGTTTTCCATCATTGCCAAAGGGGGCGTTTATTGGCAGGAATTGCAGCTTGCACAGTTTGCACATGACTTGTTATCAATGCCAAAGGGGGAGTTTGTTGGCAGGAATTGCAGCTTGCACAGTTTGCACAGGACTTGTTTTTGTCATTAATGGAAAACTTTAAAATGCCAAAGGGGGAGTTTGTTGGTCATTTTGCACAAGCACCATGGATCAGTTTGCACAGGCACAACTTGAATTTCAGAGATCGTCACTACGGGAGTTTCTATTTTGGGATTCCAGGAGTTTCTATTTCGGGATTTTTGCATGGTAAGCAAAAAATCCAACATCACAAAGTCCCGAATGCCGAAATACCGAAAGGGACACACGTCACATGATTTCAGGAGTTTCTATTTCGGGATTCTGGGAGTTTCTATTTCGGGATTTTTGCATGGTAAGTAAAAATTTCAACATCACGAAGTCCCGAATGCTGAAATACCGAAACCATGACAACCATCCATCTCGATGAATGATTAAGTCATATCCGTTGGATTAAGCATTGGAGGAGTAATATAAGAGTTGTATATGAATGTTGATCTGTCCTCGAGAAGTTAACGAGAACCATCCGATCTATGTCCACCAGATCAAATGTGAAGCCGTCAGATCATTTCGGGGTTCGTGACTTGGAGTGTCGAAACACTTCATCACAGAAATGCCAAAACACCAAAATGCGAAATGCCGAAACGCCGAAATGCGAAATGCCAAAAATTTCGGGATTCGTGACTTGGAGTATTGAAACACTTCATCACAAAAAATGTCAAAACGACGAAATGTGAAACGCCGAAATACCTTTTTGGTGTAGGAACTGGTTACCACCGATGGTCATGTGAGAGGGAGGAGCTAGCACGAAGCTAAGTTCTATTTCGGGGTTTCGTAACTTGAAGTGTCAAGACTCTTCGACACAGGATTGACGAATTGCCGAAATGCGAAATGCGAAATGCATTTCGATTAACCTGTGGTCATGGCCAATGGACATATGGGTTAGCACAAATGGTTTGCCAAAGCTCTCAAGGGTTATTCCATGCTGAAAAATTAAAATAGATGTATGTTCATCGAACGATGCTGGTTAAATGTTTAAACTGATCATGTGGATATTGTTCATCTTGATGCCTTGACCAATAATAATCACTGTAAGGTAGTTATTCAGTTATTGTAACTGAATCTTCGAAGCCTGAGGGTTCGAGTGTATGCTCTGAATGTACATGGTAGAAATAAGTGAAATTGGGTGAGATGAATGTTGGTCCGTATAGAATTAATGGTACATCCATAGCTCTAAGGTAAAATTCATTTTTGTAAATGAATATAAAACCGAAATAAAATCATACATGGACAGTGAGAAGAAATGATGAAGATATAGCAGAGATCAAGGGGAGAAGAATGGATTTTGATATGATTATATAAACAGAGAGGACTTGAATGATGAATCTTTTGCTAGGGAAGATAAAGAGTTGGTTTGCAGGTTCTTAGTGACAGAGAAGGATTCCAGGGTGGTAGGGAGGAGCAAGGGGAGAATGTAAAAGTCTCTTGTACAAGTTGGTGCTTGTACATCTGGGAGTTGTAGATTCCATTCAATAGGTGCTGAAGAAACAGAGGTAGCAACCTCATCTAGGTTGTAGCTCAGATAAAATAAGAATGTAAAGAGGAGTTGGAGCTTGCATTTCATTCATAAGAAGAAGAGGTTTTTCCCTTTTGGGTTTCCTCATGAAAAATCACTATGTCATTGTTTCATTTATGTGATTGTATATTTATTAGTTAAATGTATTACTGCAAGTTAAATGTTAAAGGCATGATTTATTGATTAATAAGTAATCTTCTTATAAAATGAAAAAAATTTTATACAACTGATTCACCCCCCCCTCTCAGTTGACTTATCCTGTTCAACAAGGGTATCCAACTGGGAACCTATTGTGCTTAAGATGTCAGTCTTAAAGTTTTCGAGAAGGTTCCCTATCTCTACTCTTGTGATGCCACCTGAACTAACTGGTTTTAAGCTTCTATTATAAGGGTCCCGAACATTCTTTCTTGTTTTGGCTCTACTTCTTGAGTAGTTTTTACACATTTCACATATTTCAACAAATGGTTTATGAGAAATATCACCTGATGCCATCAGGTTAAGCATCTCTAAGTATTCCTTTGAAATTCCCTTAAGGAAAAGAGCCCTAACCGCATCCTCTGGGAGGTCATCGTATTTTGACTTATGGGAGATATAACAAAATCTTTCCATATAGTCTTCAAGGGTCTTGTCTTCTAACTGTTGGACTTTAAAGATGTCATTACGAGACTCTTTGGTCTTGCAGTAGTCTTGGTACTTCTTAAGAAATATGTCTTTCATGGATTCCCAAGACCTAATGATGGATTCTCCCAATCCCATGAACCATCTTAATGCAAATCCTTTGAGGGTGGCAGGAAAGAGTTTTAATTTCTGGGCATCTTGTACATATTTTTAGCTCCTGCACAAGATGTCAAATTCAAATAGGAAGGTGTCTAGATCTTCACTGTTTTTACCATAAAAGGTAGGCAGTGCTAAGAGAGGAATATTCTTCATGTTGATATTCATAGTGGTGTCTAAAATCGAAAATCCGAAGGTGGTTTCGGTTTCATTTCCAATTTCTTCTTCCTACCCATGCCTTACATTGTTATGGTCCTCCTGATCACCCATATTGTCTTGGTTTCCAAAAAGAGACTACCTAAGTGGTTTTATCTTTGAAGAGAACTAAGTTTCTCTTTGATGAAAAGGTCTTCCTACTGATTGGATGTTTGGGACTCTACTCGAGCCAGTTGAGATTATAGGTGCCAAAGTTTCTTTGTCAATTTGAGAGATAATTACATTGGCTGAGCTACCAAACAAAAGATTCCCCTGTTCAGGGTCTATGATATTCTTAAAATTAGAGTCCCCTGGTGGTGGTATAAAAGCAAAGGTTGTATTGTTTGGTTCTGTGGAAGACTCGAGTGGTCTTGCCTCCTGTCCTAGTATGATTGATGCTTCAATTTCTTATTCTATAGTGATCCCTGTGTTAGTCCCTCTAGAGACTATTTTAGCTCTTTGGGTTGAGCTAGCTGTTGTTTTTCGATATCGGTCTCCGGATTTTATAAGCGGAACATTCCTTCCCCAAAAGAGATCGGAAAGAACCTTGGTTGAAAGCACTGATTTAGATTTAATGTATCTACCTTGTGGATCTCTAGGTCTATTCATGAAAGAAAGCAAAAACAAAAAGAAAAAACTATCATTTGATTCCTAGGTCTATTCATAAAAGAAAACAAAAACAAAAAGGGAAAACTACCATTGGCTTTGGGGGAACCTGCTATAGCAGATGCACAGGTTCTTACCTCTCATCTTAAAGTTCCCCTGCCACCAAACTAATGCTAAGGTATAAAAATGGTCTAATTCCTAATTACTTCTTACCTTGAGACAACTCCCCGACAACGACGCCAAAATGTTAGGTGATTTATATGTACTAAAAAAGACACTAAACTACCCTCAATTAAATTGTCAACCCGGGGTAAGTAAACTTAGAATTGTAGCAAAATATATGCCAAATGTAGAAGGCTGGTAGGATTATAGTCTAACTAAGGAAGGAAACTATCTAAGGCTAATCTACTCAAGCAAAGCTATCTAATGAGAAAACCCTACTAAGCAAAATGAAACTAGGTAACCTAGGTACTTTTGGGCCAAGGACTGATGGATAGTTCCTAAGAAAGCAAGTAGAAACCCTATTCAAAGAAAACTATTTCATGACAATAAGCAAAGGTAAACTACTAAGCATACTAAGCAAATGATGAAAGCAAACTACTTTTAACTTTCCAACCTACATTTAATGAGAAACTACCCTATGAAAGCAATTAAATAAGCAAGTAAGCAAAATCACCTATCTAACCTATTAAAGAAAATAGACAAGTAAACAAAGACACCTAACTAACCTACTAAAGAAAAAGACAAGTAAGCAAAGACTTCTCATTGAACAACTACCTAGCCTAAGAGGCAAGTGAACTAAATGCCTAATGCAAATATATTTCTCTTGCATGAAAGGAAATTCAAATTCTCAATGCAATGCATGAAGGGAAATCTAGTCTATTGAAAGCAAGAAAGACTACCAACTAAACTTATGAAAACAAGAAACTATCTCTTCTAATGTACGAAAGCAAGAAACTATCTTTAATCTATGAAACACTCAAATGTAATGCTGGTGGTTGTGTGAATGCCTTCGGTGGTGACAGATGATATCTCGATGACACTTGATAACAAAGGACAATTCTAATGGTATAATCTCAATACTAATTTCAATGGCAAAATGAAAGGTGTGAAGTAAACAGTCCGATGAAAACATAGCCATGATAAAAGTAATGTTAAATACCCTGGATATTCATGTAGAACCATCAACAACATAACGAGGTTATTATTCCAATTCTACACTATGTAAGCAAACTAGATTCATTCATTAACTAAGAAATTCAATTGCACTTTAATTCTAAGAAAGGAAATTGTGTGAAATACAACTATACTATGTCTATTTTAACCATTCAAACTATGATAAGAAAATGAATTAAAAACATAAATTAAACTACGCTTATGAAGAAGGAAATTGACAATTAACCAACAACTAAACAAATGAATTCTATCTAAAACTAAGACAAGCAAACTATGATTAAGAAATTAAATCTATCCATCCATCAAAGATCCCTGTCAAATGAAACCCAAATAGAACTCTGTTTTATTCTAAAAACAACTATGTTTTAAACTTGTCTGTAAGAAAATTTAAATTATGAAATATGTAAACAACACACTAAACATCACTAGACTGTTGGTGGCCCCCCCAACAAGTCGTGGCTACCCTCTACAAGCACACCATGAACTTCAGTAGGTCGAATTCACCATGAAAGTAAAAAAACGCAGTTTTGGCACTATTCTGGTAATGTAAAAAAAACTCAAACAGAGCAAAATCATTTTTCTGGCAATTCTAATGATTATGTTACTTGGTATTTATAAGATTACAACCCAGGTGGTCGACCATAGGAGGGTCGAACCACCTCTAAATTTGGCAAATTACATTAAATGCATCCATAACTAACAAAACAGAGGAAGCCAATGATCACCCTCTTTGGACAACTGAAATCGAGTTGTCTTAACCTTAGTAGCTGGAGGGGGCGATGACAAACAAAACCCATGTGCTTGATTCGTCCACCACTGGCCGTGAATAACATAACCGCCAACTTGCCTTGCGTTTTTGTGCAATACTGGGTGCCAGAACGAGTGCCGGATCAAGTACCGGAGCGAGTGCTGGATCAAGTGCCGAACCAAGAAACATGGTGTGTTTTGCCCTGTAATAGCACAAAAACATGAATTAACTCTTGGAAACCATAAAATATGATAAATTAAACTTGATTGAATCACAAAACATGAATTATATGTACCTCACGCTGATTATATCATTTTACCATAAAATTCTTCAAAAAGCTCCTTTGAAAGATAAAAGCGCATATACACATATGGAAAAAAGTGTATAATAATGTCATGAAGATGATCATATCTTGGGCCCAACACATACAAAGGTTGATGATTTCAAGGTAGATGATTTGGTGCTGAAGTGGGATGTAAGAAATGAAGATAAAAGGAAGCATGGAAAGTTTGACCACCTATGGTTGGGACCATTCATAATTGTTTCTTATCATGGGATCAATTCTTATTTGTTGCAGGAGATCAATGGAAATCTCATCGGTGGAGGACCTGTAAATGGCAGGTTCCTCAAACACTACCTTTCTTAAAAGTATTTTGGTCTTTCCATTTCATTGTAAATAACCATTGTTATTTTTCAAGATAGAGAAGTTAAATTGTTTCATATAAACATAATTTGAAGCCTCAAGAGAAGGCGCTAAGGTTCTGTTGCAAATTACTGGTGTGAATTGAAATAGATAAGGTATGCAAGTTTCTATTTTTTAGAAAAATTTCAGAAAGTTTCAACCATGGCCCAATGAATAAGGCTATTGTATCTATGGTTCTTTGGAACCTCGTAGGGAGGATGCCATCCCTAGTTAGAGCCCATGTTAGTCACCAATAATTTTTTTCGTTTCCTAAGGCCAGGGTTCTAAAATTAGCAAAGGCGCTAAACAATTTAGAGGCATGACAAATTGACATGAAGGTTAAAAATGGCATGGAGAAGTTAAATTTGGCGAAGAAATCAATTATATAAGGCCTGAAATAAATTTTATCACGATCCATCAAAATCGACAGCCAAGAAGCATTGCATACTTTGAAGTTGCGCGGGGGATAATTATGAAGGGTGGTCCCGCAATACAAACCACGGTTTCCAATGAAGGGTATGTGTTAGCGTCGGTTTGATTGTGGAATGATAAGTGGGTTGTTCCAAAACCACCAATCCACATCTCCGCAAATTGAAAAGTATAAAGTGTTGATGTGATATTTTCATTATTTATTATTTTCAAACACAGGAATCGACAGAACACTGATGCGACTGCCATTTTCTGTTGTAGCCCAAGTTTACACCATTACAGTTCACTTCTAGTTATTTATCTCGTCTCCATGGATCCCATAGTATTTTCAATAACAGAGTAAGACCCTGAAGGTAATGAGGAAGCCCTAATTGATGGAGATGCAAATGTATTTGATCCCGATATCACTATTTCCCCATTCTTGTGTCTCGAAGCAACTTGGTTGATATAAAGGGAAAGAATATTCCATTTTTAGAAGCATTCTAGGCGTCCATTTCCCGATATGTTGTCGAGCTTTCTTTCCCATTTCTTAAATTCGTATGTTGGTGTGCTGAGCAATATTCCCATGCAGAAAGAGTAATTGTAAATAAACAGGGGTCTCAAGTCCTGTGTAGAATAGATAGTCTATCATTTAGTTTTTTCCATAAATTCTGAGTCATTCAACGAAGAAAAGATGATTAGGGTTTACAAAGAATGTCATCCAGAGCTCAAAAGTCAATTTCTTCAACAAATGATTAAACCTGAACAAATGTTAGAGAGTATGTCCTTATGAATGAGCATCAACATGATGGTCATTGAAGTTTGGTGGGTCTCTTCCCTGTTGATTCAGGTCCTAGGTCTAGATAGTGATAAATATGTTGTTGAAGTCATGCTTGGTTTTCTTTTGAATTTTTTCAAATTTGAGTCTGGTTAGTCAGTCCAAATTATTTTGATGAATTCCTAGATGACACCATTCATAAGCAACTAGTGAACTTCCATTCTTTGAGACATTTCATATATTATACATATTTATTAAATGTTTTCTTAGCAAGTAACCATGGAAAAATACCTAAATCAACTTTTGTATCTACTGAATGTAAAAGAATCACTTTGCTCATATTCATCAATAAGGTCATGTCAAGAATATATTCTTTGATTTTAAATGCAAGTTTACCCAGAGTTTTGGAGGACATGAAGATTCACCTGTAGCCAAATCCCGAGAACAAAGTATGAGACTTGGTACCTTTATGCATTCAACAATGATTTGGGTATATGGTTTTCATGAGTCTCCTTACTTGTTGCTTGTTTTCCTAACTGCTAGAATTTGTTTCTCTTGAGTTCATCAGGCATAGAATAATCTCTGAGACAAAAAACTTCATCAAATTGCACAGAGCTTCTAGCATTAAATTTCCCTTTGTTATTGGTCCTTTTGTTGTTAAGTACAGATCATGTTTATCAGAAGTTAAGGAAAAACTCAAAGATTTTGGTTTTTCATAAATACAAGGAGGAAAATATGATCCACATCAGATCATATCAAAGAGAAGACAGATGAATAAAAATGCACCTTATGAACATGAGTATGTTGAAGGCTTTGACAAATTAGATAATCTGGAAGTGTGTATTGATGTGGAAGCACCTTTGCAGAAAGTACACACACTAAAGCTCCTCAAAAGTTAGTGATTAAAATTCCCAAATCCAGTGTGTACAACAAAGAAGTATTTTAGAGACTATGGATATTGATGTGGAACAAAATGCTGAAAATAAGATGAAAATTATTCAGCCAAAGTAGATTGTAGATTTGGAAGATGAAGGACCCAGAGATCAAGTGAATTTGAACATTGTGCAAAGTGCTACCAGTATTGTAGAAGTCGAGGAAAGAAGTCAGCTTGAAAGTGAAGGCATCTCAAGAGCTTTTCACAGTTAGAAATATTATTTTGGTAAAGCACCTGATACAACCTATTAGTCCAGTTGGGTGAAATGAGGGATTTGTTTCCTGAAGTGGAGAAATTTTCTCAACAAAAATATTCCTTGTTCGTTGTGAGGGATACTGAAAAAAAAATAAAAATAAAATATTTAATATTGTATTTATAGAGGAGGATAAAGTATTTGAGATTAAAATTGAATATGACAAGATAAGTGCCCCCGAAAAAGTGCAATTCCATAAGCAGACCAATGATTTGTTGTATTCTGATTATTTGAGTTTAAATTTGAAAAATGCAAAGCTGACATCCTTATCTGGAAAATTAGAAGGACATTTAAGACAAGAAAAAGTAGCCAACAAATCTTGGAAGACTCAAATTAAAAGGCTTGAGTCTAAAGGATCTCAAGGTGTGAAGTCTTTATTGGATGAAAAAGATAAAATAATTCAGAGTTTGAAGAAAAAGTTGAAAATGCCTACTATAGAACATCCACATATAACAGAATTGGTAGATTTAGAGCAGTAAAAAGAAACATTTTGGAAAGAAGCATTGGATTATAAGGCTAAGCTTTTGCAACTGGAAAATAAAAAGATGGAATGGTCTCAAGAAAAAGTAGAGTTGGTGACTAGAGCCATGGTTTTAGCCCGTGTTGTAGGAACTGGATAAACTACTGAAGACATTGTTCAGGTTATGTAAGAAGTCAGTCTGAAAGAAAGAGAGATCAAAGGGTTAAAGGAAAAATGGAGAAATTGGAGTAGGAAGTACACACAAAAGATGAAAAGATATCCCAAGTTCAAAGGGAAAAGGTAGCCTTGTAGGAGAAGATTAATAAATTGAATTCAAGATTAAGAGGTAAAAGTTTATTACAAGGAGATAAACATATCATACGGGAATCTATAGCTGCTGAGGCTACTAAATTTAGATCATATTTGATTTTTTTAAATGATAAGGATAATATAGCAATCACAACCAAGCATAGATGCATTGTTGTTAATAAGGCTTTATCCAAAAAGCCTTCTGAATGGGCACAAAATGCTATTAACCTTCTCAACTCATTTCCTCCTGCAGATCTTCAAACCATTGGGGTAAAAGACAATACTGCATTAATCATCTAGTCCAAAAGGATTATTGAAAAACATAATATTTTGAAATCATTCCTGAATAAAACAACACAGATGGAACAAAGTGTGTAAGTTTTTAAGAATTTGTTTGAAGAATTGTTCATAAAGGGATTTCCATCATTCTGGGATGGTAAAGGTAATTTACATGATCAAGAAGAATATAATGCACTCTTGAATCAGTCAAGAATGGACCACTCCAAATTTGTAATCTTGGAGGAGGGTCTGAAAGGGGCTAATTTAGTTGATAAACTTAGTACATATTTTGAAATTTTAAATCAGTTTAAGATAGTCAAACTTGGTCTACCTATCATGTCTTATGCCACTTGTATTGACTTGGAAATTTTAATGAAAGAAATGCCAGATTATGTGATTCCTTCCGAATTGCAATGGAAGGAAATAGTGAGATTGGGAAAGACCAAATATAATTTCCTAGGATCAAATAAATGATTCACATCTATCGACAAAAGGGCGAAAAAACAAATGAAGAGACAATCAAATCCAAAGAACGAAGGTAACAGATCAAACTGGAAGAATATTCGCAAATCCCAGATTTTGTGAACTGATATTTTCTATTCTAGTGTAACCGGTTAAAACCGAATGAAACAATTGTTGTATAAATATTGTAAGTTCTGATGTATTCGAGGTTTGCAGAAGTACAAATGACAACTTAGAATTGAACATTGTATACAATTTTTTGAATTTGAATAAAATACTAGTGTAGATGTCCAGATCTTTTTCATACGAAAGATTCTAGTGGTAATTATCTGAAGCATGTTTTCCTTCATGCATGTTCTTCTTCCTCCTCTATATTTCATCTATTTATGCTCATACATTTGAATTGGATATCAAATGGTCTGAAATTCATCTTAAAACGTGCTTTAGATTCTATCGATTCAAATACTATCTATTCTTTCTTAACTCATCAGAATTCATTTTAATGGTGCTCCGAATGTTGTTATATGTTTTCCTTTCTCTTCCATTCTACAATATCTATTTAAAAAATTGAAAGATCATTGCCTACCGAGCCTTTGCTTCCTTGAGAGTTCTGTTTACCAGACACAATTTTCATTTTCTTTCAAAGATTGACTCCATTGGCCAAATAGATCCCTTTCTTCTTGCCAACAAAACCTTTAAAATCCCTTCACCTATTAAAAAACCTAGCCATTGATATTCAAAGAAGATTCAACTTTAGAGACAAAGTGACAAGAGAGATCCCTCTCAGAATTGAAAGGCTAGTTTCAGTTCTAAAGTGGTTATGTGGTTACCTTTGTGAGTTTCCTCCTCAGCCTAGGAAATTTACTTAGTGTTAATAGTGTTGGATTACTGAGATGGGGGCTGAATCAATAATAGATCAATTTAATCCATTTTCACCATAAAATGCAAGTGTTATATCAATGTAGAATTATCATCCAATAGTTGCAAAGTAAATAAATAATGAATAAATGAACAATCATACACATATACAATACATCAGTGTTTTACGTGGAAACCCAAAGTAGGAGAAAACCATAGAATGATTTTTCTTATATGTATTTAAGAATTACATTCATTGGAAGCACCAACTTTCTTTGTTTTCCAGCTGCAATTAGAAGGAGGCTCCAACCCCCTAGTTTCTCAGGATACAACTTGAGGGAAGCTCCAACTCCCCAATTCTCTAGCTACAACCAGAAGGAGGCTACAACCCCCTATGTTCTCCGGCTACAACCAGAAGGTGGCTACAACCACTTGTCCTTGCCCCATCCAATTACCTTGACATAGAAGTAGAATGATGGAACCACTGTCACACTATCACTGTGAGATATACTGTTGTAAACCTGTACCAATCAACCTATAATCAACATGTAACAACCGTTACCAATAACTTGTGCCAACATGTACCATACATCAACATGTACCTCAACCTGTACCATAAGCAAATGCATCAACCATGAACCAACATTTACCTCAACTTGTACCATCAACGAGTGCATCAACCATGCACCAAATATGTACCAATCATGCATCAAATGCACATAAACTGTGACTCATCAAGATGTACCAACATCATCAACTATACACCTCATGTATGTGCCAACTCATCAACTACTCATCTGAACCATTTACCCAACATGTACCTCAACCATATACCAAATACATATACCAATATAACCATCAAAAGTTCTCCACCAATACATCACACTATCCATAACCAAATACCATAAACCATTACATCAAACCATGTGCCAAAACCTCACTGTTATACAACCTCTATCTGTAACATACCTCAACCAAAAGACCTCATCAATTTCATCATCCAAACATGATTTGTAACTATGTAATAGACCTGGTGTATATGGTCACATACCTGAAAACCTTCCTTAACTTTAACAACAAGAGACTAACATTTTATCAAACTTTACTTTAGTCTCACATGACTAATTTTGGATTAGTCAAAAACCCTAACTTGCAATAATCATAACTATGTACCTGTAATGAATAAAGATATGAAAATGGTACAAAATCTTCCTCAGTGTCATTTATGCAATTCTTCCAGATTTCACTACTTGGAACCTCTCAAAAAAGGAGTTATATCAAAAATGGCATACCTTGTTGAATTCTGACTTATTCTAGAGAGAAAACGTGTAAAGCGTGCCCCACACGAAATATTTGTTGAATGGATTTGAAAATTCTACACAGAATAATACAGACTGTAATATAACCAATACATTTGGTCTTACTGAATTTGGATATGTTATGAATAAGTTATGACGTTTTTACCTGAAACACTTGTTTTAGACTAGTTTCAGGACTAGCCACAAACCCTATTTTCCATAGAGTGTAACTCCAAAAATACAATGACCCACAAGATGAAATTTGTATCACAACTACTTGGATATGTTTCCTCAATGGCCTCCCAATTTCATGTTTTGGATCATTCTAGAATTTTTTTTATTTCTAAAATGGTGATATGATGTGTAGATAACATACCTTAGAAAACATCATCAAAAGAATTTATCCTCCCTTGAATTTCGACCTTATTTACTTCACCTTCCCTTTGAAATTTGGCTTAGATATCCTTTGGTTACCTCAGTCACTTGTAGATATTCAATATTCTCAAGTGTGATTAAAATGAGAGATCCTTTCCTCTTATTTATACTTTCATGTAGCTTCCTCAAGGGGTTACCTTTTAACGATCCTAACCCACTTTCCTTATTTTAGGGTTAACCCACTTCTAACAACTTGTCCACTAAGTAATTTATCCATTAAATTTATTATTTAAATAATTTATTTTGTATCCACTTTGACTTATAGTAAACTCATCACTTCACTTTACCTCAAGGGGTTACCTTCTAACCATCTTAAACCACTTTCCTTATTTTAGGGCTAACCCACTTCTAAGCACTTGTCCACTTAGTAATTTCTCCATTAACTTTATTATTTAAATAATTTCTTTTGTATTCACTTTGACTTATAGTACACTCATCACTTCACTTTATTATTTACCTTCTAAAATATCTTAAACTGCTTTGAATACTTTGACCTTTTGTGGCTTCTAGATGACTCCTGAGGGTTCTCCAGCTTCACATGGCCATAAATCTCTAACTGTGAGGAGTTATGTGACATTCCACATACTGCCAGAAATGGAATGACATTTAATATCCATCTGGAATATTATTACCTACAAATATGTCAAAAATCATACCATTATCCATCAAACAAACTTGTGTCCATTACCCAGACCTTTGCGCTACCGGAATTTGCTACCAGACTTTCTTCAAGGGTTGACATCAATGACAACCAACCCAAGTAATCAACAATCCCCCCTTTTGGCATTGATGGAAACACTCTGATGCAATACTGAAGTCATATCACTCATGCTCCCCCTGTGACCATCCCTCCCTTTGGAACCATGCCTATGTGCTCTTTCTACAAGCATTTACATTTGCATCTTCAAATCAACATAAGTGGATATTGACAACTACATATTCTTTCACTAAGTGGATTGAAGCAGTTCCAACAAGGCAAACCACTAATGTTTTTATTATTCAATTTCCTGAAAGAAACATTTTGTCTAGGTTTGGTTGTCTGGTCAAAAGCATAACTGATAATGAAAAATCATTCTAGTCCAAGACAATGGAAAAGTTTTGCAGTGATTACAACATAACCATGGGACATTCCACAAGTTACTACCCTAAGGGTAATGGATTAGTTGAGTCATCCATCAAGAGCTTGACAAGAATTATTAAAAAGCTTCTACAGGAAAACAAGAAGGCTTGGCACAAGAAGCTAATTTATGCATTATGCATTTATAGGATCACCACCAAGAGGTCTA
The DNA here is from genome assembly GCA_009831015.1 of Picea engelmannii. NCBI lineage: Eukaryota > Viridiplantae > Streptophyta > Pinopsida > Pinales > Pinaceae > Picea > Picea engelmannii. The sequence goes on from ML813200.1 coordinate 118,889, forward strand.
TTGCTACATCACCTTTTCATATTGTATATGGAACATATGTAGTTTTCCCTACTTCATTAGGGCTACTAGTGATGAAGTTGTTTCATGAACAAGAATTTGAACCAAATGATGCTCAAAGAAGGATAAATCAACTGATTCATGTGCAACAAATGAGAGAACAAGTGTTAAAAAACTCACAACTACATCATGAAAAAATGAAAAGGGTTTTTGACAGACATACAAAGGTTGATGATTTCAAGGTAGAGGATCTGGTGCTGAAGTGGGATGAAAGAAACGAAGATAAAGGGAAGCATGGAAATTTTGACCACCTATGGTTGGGACCATTAAGAATTGTTGCTTATCATGGGATGAATTCTTATATGTTGCAGGAGATCAATGGAAATCTCATTGGTGGAGGACCTATAAATGACAGGTTCCTCAAACACTACCTTTCTTAAAAGTATTTTGGTCTTTCCATTTCATTGTAAATAACCATTGTTATTTTTCAAGATAAAGCAGTGAAATTTTTTCATATCAACATAATTTGAAGCCTCATATAAGACCCTAAGGTTCTATCGCAGTTTACTAGTGTGAATTGAAATATATAAGGTATGCAGGTTTCTATTTTTTAGAACTCCAAAAATACAACGACCCACAAGATGAAATTTTTATCACAACTACCTAGATATGTTTCCTCAATGGACTCCCAATTTATCGGTCAGAATAATTCTAGAAATTTTTTTATTGCAAAAATAGTGATATGACCTGTAAATAACATACCTTAGAAACCATCATCAAAATAATTTACCCTCCCTTCAATTTTGACCTTCTTTACTTCACCTTCCCTTTGAAATTCAACCTAGATATCCTTTGGTTACCTCAGTCACTTGTAGATATTCAATATTCTCAAGTGTGATTAAA
>ML813200.1:157148-177454 GCA_009831015.1 Picea engelmannii
TGGTGTAGATACTCGAAGGCTTCCTGTGGAAGCGGTTTTGTAAAGATGTATGCCACTTGTTGTTTTGTGCCCACATATTCAACTTTGATGTTAATCTCTATAACCTGTTCCTGTAGAAAGTGATACTTGATTGGAATGTGATTCCTCTTGGAGTGCATCACCGATTTCTTTGAGATACTGATGGCACTTGCATTATCACAATGGATTGGAATGGGATTATCATACTCAACCTATATATCTGTCAGAGTTTGTTTCATCCATAGAAACTGTGTACAACATCGTGTTTCTACAATATACCCTGCCTCGTCTATATATAAGGACACTAATGATTGTTTCTTTCTTAGCCATGATACTAAACACTCACCCAAGTAGAACGCTTCTCCACTTTTGCTTCATCGGTCATGTTATCACATGCTAATTTGCATTAATTGTTCCAAAGCATATTGTCCTTGTGCTATCTTTCTACTCAGATTTTAAAACTTTTTCACCAGCTCCGTCAAGCTCCCATCACCTAAATCCTTCACTCGACTAATCATCCAAAATAGTCATGTCCTCCATGATTCAAAAATTTGGCAAATATCTCAAACATATACCTAGCCTTAATGCTTATATAAATCCCTCGGTTCCATCACTTCATTCATTTTTACCCTCATTATCATATTCCCGTTGAAAATTAAAAATATTCCTTTTATTAAGCTTAAGCACCCTTATCCTATCCACAAATTCACGTGATAATCCTCATATGCCCAAAGTCCTTAGAAAATGAAAAAGGATTTATTATTATTAATATAAATATTTTTATATTAAAATATTTGTATTAATATTTAATCCAATGTTTAATTCATGACCTCACGTCAAATCATGGGCACAAATCTCAATTTTTAACATTGAAAAGTAAAAGGGTGGATGGAGGGTGCACATACATATCGGGTCGAGAACTAGCATGGAGATTAATTATTTGAAGGTGGGCCGAAATGTAAACCGATGGTTTTTGGTCGGGGAGACGTGTCCTTACATGATGCATTTCGGGGGGGAAATCGGGTGAACTCAAAACCACTTTTCTCCATCCCAAAATAATAAATGAAACCATTTATCATATGGTTTATGTGTGACATATTTTCCAGTAGTGCATTTCAATAATAATTATGGAATTTCCAATAAATGAAATTCTTCCTCACGGTGAAAATGTTTTACAGAGGTAAAATTTAAATTTTACAAATTAAAGAGATTAATGTTTGTTTCCATGGAAAATAAATAAATGGGAAGATGCACGTGAGAGGAAGACTTGGATAATTTTTTATAGAAAGGTTTTATAGAAGTAAAAAAAGAAGATTAAAAGTATTTTACCAAAGATGGAAACCAAGACATGGTTTTCAAAACAATGGGAAACAAACCAGTAAATGGTTTTCACAGTGAAACGATAAATTGGAAAAAACAAGACATAGTAAATGTTTTTCACAGTGAAATGGTAAATTGGGAAAAACAAGACATGGTTTTCAAAACCACGGGAAGCAAACAATAAATGGTTTAAAAAACTACGGGCATGAATTAAATTATGGAAATTTAATTCTACAGGATGGAAAAATATTTGGAAATTATTTTTATTCAAATATATTATTCCCAAATATTTAATGAGAATATGGATAAATGGAATTAGATTTGAAAGAGTACAAGTGACATTTCAAAGAGAATGTGGCAGAGGAAGGAGCTGAAGCATCAGAGGAATCAACTATTGGATCATAAAATGTTTTTTTGAAAACTGTCATTTATAATCATTGTACTCAATTTTAGAAGCTGAAACGTTTCAGTTCAGCTATTGTAATCGGTTTCTAACTAAAGGAACTCGAATTCTATACGTATTATAGGTTATGAATGTATTAATTGTTGGAAGAAGTGCAGGGGCACAATTCTGGTTGTTCTGAACTCTATTCTAATTTTCTGGAGCTGAATTGAATACATATGCAAAATCTTTTGAAGTCTCTATGAAAAGATTCTAATGGTGGTAATATGAGTTTTGTCTTCTCTCATTGTATGTATTTCCTGTGTTCTTTAATTCCATTTACACTGTCTTCTGTTTAAATTGGATAGTCAAAGTCCAATAATTCATCTTGTGATTCTCTCGGTTGAAGCAATTTAAACTATGTAAATTTTCTTCCTAACTAATTCAAAATTCATTTCAGTAATGCTCTGTTGCAATTATTTGTTTTCTCCTTCCTCTTACACTCTTCTTAAATACAATTTATAACTCAGATTCATCGCCTCATTTAGCCTTTATCCTCTAGAGAGTTCTACCGGCTAGTCATTGTTTTCATTCACTTTCATAATTTCGAATCCATAACTCTACGTGTCCCTCCCCTTCCTTGCCAACAACTTTATAAAAATCCGCAAAACAAACTAAATCTAGCCATTGATTGCCAAAGAAATATCAAGTGACATGAGAGAGCCATTTCCGAGCTAAGCAGGCTAGTACCCAGCTCTAAAGTTGGTTGAAACAATTACCTCTATCATTTATTTTATCAGCCGAATGAATTTACAAAGTGCTAACATTCTGGCGTTGTTGCCAGGGAACGAAGGTGAAATATTCCATAGGATAAACGAAAAATTTCAGATCTGAGTACCGATTGTGAAAAGTATTTAGACACAGAAAGGTTGTACATCATTCACCTCGCGAATTCATTTCCAAGAATCTATAATTCAAAATTTTCATGGCGACTCCACTGTCCAAAGACTCAGTAGCCTAAAGATTTTATTGTTGATTGCCCTTCTTCAAGATGGATTACAGATTTGGAAGGTATGCTCCAATGAATCTCTCTCATATTCATGGCTTTCCAAATCATATTCCTCACATAGATTGGAAAAAACATTTTCCTAAATTCAAAGATGGGAAAAGAAATGATGCTTCCGTACACTTGATTATATTTCACACGCACATATGTAAGTTGGGGTTTGAATTTCATGAGGATTGTCTGATAAAATATTTTATGGCTACTCTAGAGAGGAAAGCAATATTATGGTATGACGGTTTAAAACCAGGCAACTTATACTCTCTTAAATATTTCCAGATAACATTCTTTAAGCATTATGGAGAATCTAATCCTTCATTCTTAGTGTTTGAAGATTGTTGTGAATTTTGTGAACATTTCATTAAGTACCTTGAAAATGTTTTTGGAGATGAAGAGTGTATGAATGATGAAATCATAGAATCTTTTTATGAATATTCATCCCAACAACAAATAGTATCCCCTCCTTTGGTTGTAGATGAAGCTGATTAAGAAATTGTTGCTAAAATTTATTTTCCTTCTCCTGAACTTGATGAAGATATTCAACAAGATTTCCAGCAAGACAAAGTGTTTCAAAGTTGTCTTTCTTCCCCTATGAATGATGTGGTTGTTCAAATTCTAAGTGGCCTAAACATGGATGAGGATTTTGGAACTGCATCTATGGAGACTTCAAGTAGTGACCAAACAAATGACATAGAGTTTCAGGAAAGCAACAAAACAATGCATGCCACTTTTCAATCAGAAATACATAGAGATAATGAAGAGGCAGTTGTTTTATTTGATTCCTTTGAAAATAATGGTTTTGAAAATGCATCCATTGGAACTCTAGAATGTGAAATAGTTCATGTTGTTAGCTTTTCACATTTGCAAGAAGATTATGAGCAAGAAATTATTTCCATTCATTCATTTGAAAGTCAAAATGACAGTCCTCAAGAAAATTTCCAGAAGGTTAATAAAACCAAACCAAAATTGTTTGATGAACAAGAGGATAGCCTTGATACACATAATATGGTTGTCATATTTGAAGATGTTCAAGAATGTATGAATACTTTTGTTGATATGCATGGAAGAGTAGACAAACCTATTGCTGTCATTTCATTTGAAAATGTTCTCAGAACAGAAGAAATAGAGGAAAAACAACAAACACTTATGAAAGAGGCTTGTCTTTATGTTTTTGTTCATCAAGAAAAAATGATTTTTCATTGTTTTCAAGATCCTGTGGCCATCCTATTACAGTCATCAATGAAGGAGTAATTTCTTTCATTCATAAGCTCAAATTTTGGATTCAATTTTTGTTTTTAGCTACCATCTTTTACATTTGTCTACCTACTTAAGAAAAATGTGAGTAGAGGAAAATCGGGAAGCCAATTGCTTGATTGGCTACATTGGAACTTTAGCATCACTTGATTGAGTATTCATTTCATCATTTTTAGAGTAGATAGGAGTGTGAGAATAAGCTTGTTGGTCAATCATTTTTAAGTTTGGATTTCCAGTAGTGTGTACAGTCAGATTTTAGCAGTGTATTTAGTGTTCAGTATCCATTTGAGAGCAATGTGCAAAATTTGGTTTTCAGCAGACACCGGTGATAGGTCAGAGCAGGGTACACACACATGTTTTGGGAGCAGCCCAATAGATCAGGAACTAGGTCTAGAAGTTCTTTTCTACCTCACTCGGAGGATAACATCCCCATTTGGAGCCAATGTTATCACATGCTAATTTGCATTAATTTTTCCAAAGCATCTTGTCCCTGTGCTATCTTTCTACTCATATTTTAAAACTTTTTCACCAGCTCCGTCAAGCTCCCATCACCTAAATCCTTCACTCGACTGATCATCCAAAATAGTCATGTCCTCCATGAGTAAAAAATTTGGCAAATATCCCAAACCTATACCTAGCCTTAATACTTATCTAAATCCCTTGGTTCCATCACTTCATTCATTTTTACCCTCATTATCATATTCCCGTTGAAAATTAAAAATATTCCTTTTATTAAGTTTAAGCACCCTTATCCTATCCACAAAGTCATGTGATAAGCCTCATATGCCCAAATTCCTTAGAAAATGAAAAAGGGTTTATTATTATTAATACAAATATTTTTATATTAAAATATTATATTAATATTTAATCCAATGTTTAATTCATGACCTCACGTCAAATCATGGACATGAATCTCAATTTTTAACATTGAAAAGTCAAAGGGTGGATGGAGGGTGCACATATATATCAGGTCGAGAACTAGCATGGAGGTTAATTATTTGAAGGTAGACCAAAATGTAAACCGATGGGTTTTGGTCGGGGAGACGTGTCCTTACATGATGCATTTTGGGGGGAAAAGAGGGTGAAATCAAAACCACTTTTCTCTAGCCCGAAATAATAAATGAAACCATTTATCATATGGTTTATGTGTGACATATTTTCCAGGAGTGTGTTTCAATAATAATTATGGAATTTCCAATAAATGAAATTCTTCTTCACGGTGAAAATGTTTTACAGAGGTAAAATTTAAATTTTACAAATTAAAGAGATTAATGTTTATTTCCATGGAAAATAAATAAATGGGAAGATGCACGTGAAAGGAAGACTTGAATAATTTTTTATCCAAAGGTTTTACAGAAGTAAAAGAAGAAGATTAAAAGTATTTTACCAAAGATGGCAACCAAGACATGGTTTTCAAAACAATGGGAAACAAACCAGTAAATGGTTTTCACAATGAAACGGTAAATTGGAAAAAACAAGACACAATAAATGTTTTTCACAGTGAAATGGTAAATATGGAAAAACAAGACATGGTTTTCAAAACCATGGGAAGCAATCAATAAATGGTTTTAAAAACCATGGGTATGAATTAAATTATGGAAATTTCATTATACAGGATAGAAAAATATTTAGAAATTATTTTTATTCAAATATATTATTCCCAATTATTTAATGAGAATATGGATAAATGGAATTATATTTGAAAGAGTACAAGTGGAATTTCAAAGAGAATGTGGCAGAGGAAGGAGCTGAAGTGCCAGAGGAATCAACTATTGGATCATAAAACGTTTTTCTGAAAATTGTCATTTGTAATCATTGTACTTAGTTTTAGAAGCTGAAACGCTTCAGTTCGACTATTGTAATCAGTTTCTAACTAAAGGAACTTGAATTGTATAAATATTAGAGGTTCTGAATGTATTAATGGTTGGAAGAAGTACAAGGGCAGAATTCTGGTTGTTCTGAACTCTATTCTAATTTTCTGGAGCTGAATTGAATACATATGCATAAGCTTTTGAAGTCTCTATGAAAATATTCTAATAGTGGTGATATGAGTTTTGTTTTCTCTCATTGTATGCATTTCATGTGTTCTTTAATTCCATTTACATTGTATTCTATTTAAATTGGATAGTCAAAGGCCCATAATTGATCTTGTGATGCTCTCGGCTGAAGCAATTTAAATCGTGTAAATTTTCTTCCTAATTAATTCAGAATTCATTTCAGTAATGCTTTGATGCAATTATTTTTTTTCTCCTTCCTCTTACACTCTACTTAAATACAATTTATAACTCAGATTCATCACCTCATTTATCCTTTATCCTCTAAAGAGATGTACCATCTAGTCATTGTTTTCATTCACTTTCAGAATTTTGACTCCATAGCCCTAAGTGTCCCTCCCCTTCATTGCCAACAACTTTATAAAAATACCCAAAACAAACTAAATCTAGCCATTGATTGCCAAATAAATATCAAGTGACACGAGAGAGCCCTCTCTGAGATGAGTAGGCTAGTACCTAGCTCTAAAGTTGGTTGAAACAATTACCTCTGTCGTTTGTTTTATTAGTCGAATGAGTTTACAGAGTGCTAACAGGTCATCAATGCAACCTTCCTAATCTACATTTGTGTAGGAAATACGTGATAGATCCTTTCCTTCTGGATACCATAATCCAAACTCTTATGTTCCTTTGAGATATCTGGAAATCCTCTTTACTGCTAATACATGTGATTCCTTTCGTGCTGCTTGAAATCATGCCACCTGTCCAACTTCTTGCGTTACATCTAGTCTGGATGTTGTCACATATAGTAAGCTACCAATCATTGAACTATATTTCCTCTAGTCTGTAGACTTTGAATCATCATCTTTGCTCAAATTGCAACTGGTTTGCATAGGAGTGGTAACTAGTTTTCAATTTTCCATTCTGAACCTCTTTATCATTTCTATGATATACTTAGTTTGAGAAATACAAATTCCTTGGTCTCTTTGACATATCTGAAAACCCATAAAGAAGGATAATTCTCCAAGTAATGACATTTCAAATTCATTCTGCATATCCTTTGCAAATTTCTGTCTTAACCTGTCATTAGTACTTCCAAAAACAATATCATCAACATAAATTTCAATTAATAAAATACTACCATGAGTTACCTTGATGTAGAGGTTTCTATCTGCGCTTCCTTTCCATAGTTCGTATGGAGTTTTGTCATTGTTTTTTCTAAGCATTACTCTGTTTTGAATGTGAACTTTTGTATGCACTGCATTTGTCCAAAAAATATTTGTCAATTTGGAATCCATTAGCATTGTTTGAGCCATTTCCTGTGTAATTATCATCCATTATGATAATGTTCCTTTTTCTCTGAACCACTCTCTGAACCAATATATGAATCCATGCTCTCGTCCACTGTAATATATCTATCCAAACTTGCTAAGTGTTCTTACGAATCCATCTCTGTCCATATTGTCAAAACTCTACTTGTGGAACTGTCCATAATGCTGATCCATTTATCACTATACTATCATGAAGTCTTGATTAATCTATCAAACTGTACTTCTGCTAACTTACTACTATGGATCTGTCTTCTCAAACTATACAAGTTGCTCGAATGATGGTTCTTTGGTATATCATAGCTATCGCATAGACTCCCATCATCTAATATTCATATTACCTAGGAGTCTCTAAGTCAGATGGCTTAGAAAAATTCCTACTCTGATGTGTATTCATCATCATATTGATTGGTAGATTCATCATCTCTCTGAGCTTTGACTTCTTTCTTTCTATATGTGGATTCATCTTTCACTACAATTCCTGAAATTATTTTCTCTTGAACCTGTTCCTTATTTACATGTCCTTATTTTCTTTCAGTTATTTTCCAAACCTTTCTGTATCTGACATCTTTCTTTTTCTCTGTAGAATTTTTTTCATCTCATTTTATTTCCAATCTTATGATCTCCGAGACCTGTTCTTTGTTCACCTATTTGTTGTGTTTTCTTATGCATACTTTCTTATATCTAATATCAGTGTTCTCTTTCATGGAAGTATCGATCATACTTCTACAATCACTAGCTATGTGTCCATAGTTATGACATTTGTAACATTCAATGTTACATGGGGCCACATAGGCATTTATTGCTTGAACATTTTTATAATCCCTGCAATATGCAACCTTATGTTCAAAATTAGTACAATAAAAACAATGACCATAAAATAAATTTGCATACCTGGGAGTGAATGATCTTCTTTGTGGTGTAGTCCTTCTGAAATTCCACCTTGAATGATCATGATCATGATTGAAGCTTCTTTGTGGCTTGAACATGGATGGTCTTATTGAATATGTATCTTCAATAGTTTTCTTATATTATGGTTGACCATGATTCCTTCCATTGAGTACTTCTACACAAATCTTTCTATTTTATTCATTCTTCTTTTCTAGCAACCTAGAGTGCTTCTATTCATTCTTTATAACCGATGTGGATGTTTCTATCTCTTCAATGTTCTTGTTGAGCTTGATGATTTTACTTCTCAATGTGACAAATTCTTCTTCAAGCTTCTCAACCTCTTCTTCTTTCTTCATTATATGAGACTTCATGACTTCTTTTGTTCTTTTCGCTTCTTCAAAATGAATTTTTAATGTGATTATTTCTTCTTCAAGTCCTTTATATTCTTGACCAAACTCTGCCTCAAGTTGGTTTATATCATTAGTTCTTTCCTTAAGATGAACTGTCAATATCTTCTCTCTCATTCCTACTTCTTCCTTCTTTGCTGCTATGTTGGCTTCCAAATAATGCTTTTGATATTCAATATTTTCTTCGATCTTTCTGGCTTCTTCTAGCTGAGTTCTTAAGTACTCGATCATCTATTGGGCTTCTTAAAAAATGTGAACACTTTCCTTTTGTTTCATCAATTCTTTCTTTAGTGACTTATTTTCTTCTCTAAGTTCATCTAAAGCACTAATCAATTCTGCTTCATAATTGTCTTCCTTTTCAATTAGTTTTTCTATCTCATTTCCTTCATGGAATTCTATTTCAATATGTCCATGTTTTTCACAATTAAAGAAAAACAACATACCTCTGGTGATTATTTACTCTTCATCTTCTGAATCTGTTTGACATGGTGAACATAAGTCTTCTTGATCTATATCTTCATCTGAGGGAAGCTCCAACCCCCTAGTTTCTCAGGCTACAACCCGAGGGAAGCTCCAACTCCCCAATTCTTTGGCTACAACCAGAAGGAGGCTACACCCCCCTATGTTCTCCGGCTACAATCATAAGGTGGTTAAAACCACTTGTCTTTTCCCCCTCCAACCAACCCGACGTAGAAGTAGAATGATGGAACCACTGTCACACTATCACTGTGAGATATACTATTACAAACCTATAACAATAAACTTGTAATCAACCTATAACAACCTATACTAATAACCTGTGCCAACATGTACCTAAACCTATACTATAAACAAATGCATCAACCATGCACCAACCTATACCTCAACCTGTACCATCAATGAGTGCATCAACCATGCACCAAATATGTACCAATCATGCATCAAATACACATAAACTATGATTCATCAAGATGTACCAACATCATCAACTATACACCTCATGTATGTGCCAACTCATCAACTACTTGTCTCAACGATGTACCCAACATGTACCTCAACCATATAAAAAATGCATATACCAATATAACCATCAAAATTTCTCGAACAATACATCACACTGTCCATAACCAAATACCACAAACCATTACATCAAACCATGTGCCCGAACCTCACTGTTATATAACCTCTATCTGTAACATACCTCAACCAAAATCCCTCATCAATTTCATCATCCAAATATGATTTGTAACTCTGTAATAGACTTGATGTATATGATCACATACCTAAAAACCTTCCTTAACTTTAACAACAAGAGACTAGCATTTTATCAAACTTTACTTTAGTCTCACATGAGTAATTTTGGATTAGTCAAAAACCCTAACTTGCAATAATCATAACTATGTACTTGTAATGAATAAATATCTGAAAAATGGTACACAATGTTCTTTGGTTTCATTTATGCAATTCTTCCATATTTCACTACTTGGAACCTCTTATAAAAGGAGTTATAGAAAAAGTAACATACCTTGTTGAATTCTAGCTTATTCTAGAGAGCGAACTTGTAGAGCGTGCCCCACACGAAATATTTGTTGTATGGATCTGAAAATTGTACAAAGAATAATAAATACTATACTATAACCAATACATTTGGTATTTCTGAATTTGGATCTGTTATGAAGAAGTTATGATGTTTTTACTCGAAACACTTGGTTAGACTAGTTACAGGACTAGCCACAAACCTTATTTTCCACGGAGTGTAACTCCAAAAATACAATGACCCAAAAGATGAAATTTTTATCACAACTACATGGATATGTTTCCTCAATGGACTCCCCATTTCATGGTCTGAATCATTCTAGAAAAAACGTTATTACAAAAATGGTGATATGGCCTGTAAATAACATACCTTAGAAAACATCATCAAAAGAATTTATCCTCCCTTGAATTTCAGCCTTCTTTACTTCACCTTCCCTCTGAAATTCGGCTTAGATATCCTTTGGTTACCTCAATCACTTGTATGTTCAATATGCTCAAGTGTGATTAAAATGAGAGAGCCTCACCTCTTATTTATACTTTCATGTAGCTTCCTCAAGGGGTTACCTTTTAACCATCTTAACCTAGTTTCCTTATTTTAGGGTTAACCCACTTCTGACCACTTGTCCACTTAGTAATTTCTCCATTAAATTTATTATTTAAATAATTTATTTTGTATCCACTTTGACTTATAGTACACTCATCACTTCACTTTACCACAAGGGGTTACCTTCTAATCATCTTAAACCACTTTCCTTATTTTAAGGCTAACCCACTTCTAACCACTTGTCCACTTAGTAATTTCTCCTTTAAATTTATTATTTAAATAATTTATTTTGTATTCACTTTGACTTATAGTACACTCATCACTTCACTTTATTATTTACCTTCTAAAATCTCTTAAATCACTTTGACTAGTTTGACATTTTGGGGCTTCTAGATGACTCATGAGGGTTCTCCAACCTCACACGGCCATAACTCTCTAACCGTGAGGAGTTATGTGACGTTACACATACCACTGGAAATGACATGAGATGTAATATCCATCTAGAATATTATTACTTACAAAAATATCAAAACTCGTACCATTATCCATCAAACAAACTTGGGTCCATTACTCAAACCTTTGTGCTACCAGAATTTGCTACTGGACTTTCTTCAAGGGTTGACATCAATGAAAACCAACCCAAGTAATAAACAAACATAAGGTACACAACATTTACATCCATGATATCCTTTAGTTATAAGACCTGCAAAATTATTGTATACATAACACGTTAGCGTTTAAGAACAAAACGTCAATCACAATGAATAAAATATGCAATTAAATATAGTTACATATATAAACAAATCAATAAACATGTTAATTACCAGAGAAAACTCCTAACTTTGGATAATCATGTGTGATGTAAGCACATATTACATACAATTTAAAACTCCTCTCTGTTACAATGGGTCTTTATACATTGTATACATGTATCCCTTCCCACAATTCCTTCAATTCATCTAACAATGGTTGTAGGTAGACATCCATATTATTCACGTGTCTTATACCAAGGACTATAAGAGCCAACATAAGATGTTCATTATTCATGGAAAAATATGGGGGGATATTGTTATTGATCACTACTATATGACAAACATAATAGTTGGTGATTTGGAGGGAATATGGGTTCACGCCATCCATTGCTATGTTGATTAGCAAAATTCGTACTTCATCCTTGAATTTTTTTGGCCATGTATCCTCTATATGCTTCATGGCTATTGAATCTGTTGGGATTCACATAAATCCTGACTCACTTTTGTGCGAGGCATGCCATCCCTGCAACATATATAATTCTTTGCAATGAAAGAGCCTTTGAGTCCCTGGGATTATAGGCATGCGCCTCAATATATTATGAGGAGGACCATGTAATTTACCATTTTTATTTGATTTATGGTACCTGTCATGCCCACATTTTAGACATATCTCTTTGTTTGCATATTCTCCTCTATATAGAATACAATCATTCAGACATGCATGCTATGATATATACTCAACATCCAACATTTTCAACAACTGATTTGCCTCTCCGCAACTACTAGACAAAACATTATCACTAGGAAGAACCTTATCTTTGGATATCCTAAAGTCATTGGGAAATACAAATGTACAAGGTCATATAACATTTATAAAATAAACTATTTATAATGTTGATTGTGTGACAATATTTCTCAAAATTAATATAAGGCACTTGTTAATCAATTACCTCAACATTGCCGAGAAACATGCATTTGACATGCCAAACTTTTCTTTCACGTTTTATAGTAACATTGTTTTCTAAAGCTGGGTATACTTTGACTGAGCACTAGGTCCAAAGAGAGGGGTGGTGGAAGCAGATTTTAGGATTTCAAAAATGGTATCATTGACATGAGCATCATCCCCTAGCTCATCATTATGGAATGCGTATAACAACATTGTCTCCATGGAATTCATATCCCGTAAGTAATTATCCATACCAACCTCTTTACGATTGTCTCTATTGCCAACTTATGAAGAACTACAATTGTTGTAGTCATTCCTAATTGGTGAATCTGGATGTAGTGGGAATTGAATAGGTGGTTGATTCAACCATTCTTGGTACGCTTCCTCTCCGATTTGTGCTGTCATTGGAACCTTCTCTTGGGTTGACATTGTTGTGGGGTGAAATCGAAGATGTTAGGTGGGTCGCTCATCATCAAAAGAATCCTAATTTCAAAAATATTGAACATTAGTACATCGATGATATTAGTAATCACAATGCAATAATTTGTTTGTTCAAATTACATTATACCAAACAATTATTACCACTGCCGACCAAGGATTGTGACTGGAAGAAGAAATGTCACAATTGGTAGGGTAAATTGGCTATCCATTTTCATATACCAACTACTTGCGGTATGTTTCTTATGATAAGACCTTCTGACATTTTTGAACCGATACTGGAATATTTTTTGCATCTGAACTCAATTCTGAATTAGGATCCTGCAAATTTGGATACATTTTTATTCAGATTGTCATGGATTAAAAAATTCAATGAGATAATCGAAATATAAATAAAATAAGTTAAAATTATTGGAGATGGAAAGGGAGAACTCCATGATGGACTTTGAGCAATATGGAATGGGACGGAATTTGAAGAATTGACCATTTGATCATATAATAATGTTTCCTCCCTACATTTCCACAAAATTAGTAATAAAGTTTCCTGTACATATCTAAAATAAATTTTGAGGACCATACCACAATCTAAGTTTGAATATAGTTTTGAAACCATTTTTTAAGAATAAGGCGACATAAAACGTAAAATGTATACTGAAGTATTGCAAGTCATGTGAATGCATCCTAAAAGATAATTTGAGATGAATATACTATTTTATGTGCAAATAAAAGTTCAAATAACTTTAAAAGCATAAAAATGCACTTACATATCACAAATGCACCGGTGCACATATTAATAATAAACAACGATGCGTTGAAAATCAACCACACCGTGTTTTTAGATTTTTTTAATAAAAATAAATTATATGTCGCCATTGTGTCAGATAATATGGACACAATGGTGTGTAAAGTAATATGGATGCACCGATGCGTCTTACAGAAATGCACCGTCATGCTGAAAAAGTAAAAAAAAAAAAAACATGATTTTTTTAAACAATTAAAAAAAGAGTGGGAATCAAATTTCATAAAGTCATTTAAATACTAAAAAGCTATTCACTATTTCATTATTTTGCAAAATTTTGCAGGGGAGAGACTTGGAAGAGAGATATACAGAGGAACACTGTGGAGGAGCATAATACTTTGGAGCCACAATATTATTTAGAATATGAGAATTTGAAGGGTATGGTGATTCACTCTAAACCCTTTTCATAAATCTTTTTTAATATTAAGAAGGTATTCGATGTTTTCAGTATTTTTCCAAACTTTACAGGAGATGGATTTGGAAGAGAGACATACCGATGATCACTGTGGAGTTGAAGAATACTTTGGAACAACATAAATATTCATAAAATTAGGATTTGAAGGGTATGGTGATTCACTCAAAACCCTACATTCAGAAAAAAAAATAAAAAAAATTCATAGTTACCTTAAATCCTTGTTGTTTTTTGCTTACGTAAATGAAAATTTTCACCCTAGGGTTTAACTCTCTCTATCACTTCAGAATTAAGGCTTTTTGGTTTAGGTATTTTAGATCTAATGGGTTTGTTTTTCTATATATGTGTTTGGGATGTGATGCAAAGGGACCAGTTATTGCATTGGATCCCAAACACAGTCAACCCTTTGCCTTTTTTATTTTTATTTTTTTAAACGATTTTCGATTTGACGTTTAAAAAAAATGTTTTTCGCTTTTCCGGTGCGTCTTTTCGACAGAAACACATCGATGCATTTATGTATAAGGAACACATTGATTAAGCCATATTTATAAAAATGAAATATTAAAAAATATGGTGCATAAAAGAAAATATCGCCAATGTTCTCATCTAAACAACACAAAAAATGTTGTCACATAATATTTTTAATTTTTCTTCTCATTGGTGTGTAATTTTTTATTTATTTTTATGAATGTTAATTTTTTTTGCTATTTTTTTTTTCTAATGTAGTCTCTGTGATGTCTTCTATATATATCACACTATTGTAATTCACAATATTTTAAAAATGAAATGAAACTGTTCAGTTTGTATTGTTGTATGGAACGCACCGGTGCATTTTATGTAATAGACACACCGGTGCTTTGAATATAAAAAGTGCACTAGATACAACGATTTTTTTTTCGCTGAAAATTATGTGATTTATTTATAAAATAAATTTAATAATTTCAATATTGAATGATATAGGTTGTATATTGATAAAAATATGAGTGAGAAGAGTTCAAATAAGAAATTTTTTGGTTGACACAATGATGACACATCCGAAAAAACAAAAAAGGCAGGTTCTCTGTAAATTCTATACAAAATTAATATGGTTGAACTATATGTAAGTTTAACTAAATATGTATTGGTTAGGGTGTGTCATGTAGGGCCAAAAAATGTGGAAGCTCGATAACATTATTTCTGATCTAAGTGCAGAAGAACGTAAAAGTTTGATGGAAAAATTGCACAAGAATGAATAAGGTGAATGAAAAAATACTATTCAATATGATTTTTTTTTAAAATTTTCATTAATAATATACTTAGGAATATCGGATTACATGTTTCAAACAATCTAATAATTCACATATGTTTAATGTGCTATAGGAACCAACAACGAGGGAACAAAATGCTATCATAACAAAACAAAATTAATTAATATAGAAGATGTAAATGATGATGAATTGGTCCTTAGCTCATCTGGAGTGGTGTTGGTGATTAATCAAAGGGGGAAAAACTTTTACAAAACTATGAGGTATATAGTGGAACGAATGTATAGACGTATTTTCCACTTACAATATAGAAATCAATCCAATGATTCCAAGAAACAGGTTATATTTAAACTACAAGAAGCATTTCCAGAGCAAGGGTCAATGAGACCTGCTAGACTTGCAATAGTAAAAAAATACAACAACAAAAAAGAATCATTCAAAAAGTAATATTCCTAAAAACATTTTTTTAGAATATATCTATATCTCTCTCTCTCTATATATATTACAAAGTATTCATTTGTTAATGTATCAATTTTCTGATATTTAGTTTTCATATATCAATATAAAAATACTTTATTGTCATGTTATTTTTTCAGGAAAATTATGAAAATCGTAGAGGACCAACGAGTTGATATCCGAAATATGCCAGTAGGAATGTCCAAAAACGTGTACAAGATGGTAAAATAATTTGACATAATTGCATCGCAGGAGGAGCTATCTCAACAACAATGTGATTCAAATGTATGTAATCATTGAATTTTTCTATTAGGTACAAATAATTATTTATACATTAAATATTGATTTTCAAGTATTCTCTTATAGAAAAGAAAAGAAAATGGATCTCCGATTACAAATATTTCTGTGGTTTGAGTTTTCATGATTTATCGGAATGGCCACAGTATTGTCAATAGACTATCGATGTTTCGGATCCAGATCAGGATGCATCTTCAGGACAATGAGCCTGGGTTCAAATGATGAGAAGAGTTGGTATTAAATATTGGATGTGGAGGGAAATCTAGGTGTTGGCTAGGTTTTATTGTTAAAGTTCTTTATTATTCATGATTACATTTTTTAGGGTTTTCATTTTGTTTTATTGGTTTTAAGGTTTATTTTAATTTATTATTAGTTAAATGTTTATTAATCTTATTTTTAATTAATTGGAATTATGTAATTTAAGGAGTAGGGTTTATTTATTAATAGGTTTGTTAATCTTATTTGTTTGATTAACTAGAATCTAGGTATTATTTAACAACATTCATTTTTTTTTGAGAAATTGTGTTAATTTTGTTATTTGTTTAGTGTTTATTTTGAATTGAATGTTCATTAATCTTATTTTTAGGGTTAATTTGTTAGGTATTATGTAAAAAATTAAGTTACTTAGGGTTTTGTTATTAAGGTTTTAAAGTTTCCTAAATATTTATTAGTTTAAGGTATTAAACTTAATTATTATCAATTGTGTTTTTACCTTCTAGGTTAAGTTAATAAAAGGTTTTTATTAAGATATCTTGAACTAGGTCAGTTTAAATTATTTAAAATTATGAGCTTTAATGAATTGATTTTAAAATTGAGATTGTTATTGTTTATTATGAATCAAAGGGAACCGGTTTTCTCTTAGTTCTAACCCACTATCTCTGTTTAGGTTACTAGGATGTTTCTGGATTTCAATGGCTTCTCTAATACATTGTTTAAAGAGGTGGTTTTCTTTGGCACTCATTATGCACATAAAACTGGACGACAAGGAAGAAAAGGGTTGATAGAAAAGTTTGTGAGTAATTGTTATTTTCTTATAACAACCTAAGTTTTTTTTTTTTTTTGTGTATATTTTAAGTTGTTTTACAAAAGCCATCATTGAATGTCTTCAAATAGGTTCTAACATACAAAGAAGAGGCATCATAAAAATTGATTGACATTGGGTTAATTAATGGTTGTGAGTATATGTTGGCAAATAAAAAATTAATTGTCGAATTTGTAAGTATAATCTATGTTGTTTTACTTCCATCATTTTATAATTAGTTAAACAAAAATAATACTTTATATTAAAACTATGAGGTATTATGGGGTATAAAACTTGCAGGAAACAAAGTATGGAACTGAGCCAACAAAAGAATTGTTGAAACAAAGCATGAGATTTGATTTTGAACATATGTGTATGATTCACAAGTCACTTCTTTCTTTTGGGGGTACGTTGCTTTTCAATTTACATTCATGTATATTATTTATCTCAATTTTCATTATTCTCATCAATGTAGATAGACTCATTACAATTTATTTTTATGTTTGTACATGGAACTTCAAGAAGAACAAAATAGTCAAGACAATCAACCAAACATTCAACAAAATAACCCAAGGCATGGAAGTAGCTCGAGCACTAACATCAGTTCCAGTGAAGAATGATGAACAATATATTTGGATATCAATGCAAGTTGCAATTGTATTTTTTTGAAATAATTGTGTGTGAAAATTAGAAATTTTTGTTTAATGTAATGGACATAGTGTCCCAATTGAAAGACAAGGGATTGTCGATAAGTGTCCCATTTTGTATGACAAAGACCCTCTTATTCATATAATAAAATATGTTTTAATTTATTCTATTATGTTGTCCAATGTCATTGTGAAATGTTACATCGCTGATTAAATATATGGATGACTAAACATTATAATGAAGAGATACAAAATATGATGATATAACAAATTAATTCAAACATCATATCCAAATTCACTAATAAAATATAAGATATATGTAAATTTTTTAATAAATAATAGAATTAAAAAATAACAATAATTGCACTATCACAGGTCGATGTTTCTCGGTGTATTTTAATTATTAATCTCATTGACGCATTTAATATTAAAACTCACTGGTGCCTTTCATATGAAATTCACACCAGTGATTTTATGTAATCACTTAGCACTGGTTTCAATATTAATTTAATGCCACCAAATTATATTAGAAATTTGGTCATCGATGCGTTAATATTATATGACGCATCGATGCATATGTGTTTTTGATACACATCGACGCTATTTTGTTATTGATAAGCATCGGGGCTTGTTTGTTACTGAAAAACACCAATGATTTCTATTTTTAATGCACCAGGGTGTTTTTCCACGTAACACACTGGTGCATATTATTTTATACAACATCAGTGACTTCTTATTAATAATGCACTGGTGCGTTCTATGGAGAAATCCCCGACGCTTAATTATTTTTAACTCTCTTGGTGCGTTTTGATGTTAACGCCCTAGTGCTTATACGACAAATGCACTAGTTCTTATACGACAAATTCCCTGATGCTTAAATATTTTACTGCCCCAGTGCTTTCATATTTTACGGCCCTGATACTTGAATTTAAGTGTACAACACCGGTGTTGTAGGTGTATGTATGCACCGATGCTTGTGCCTTATAGAAACACACGGATTTGTAAACATTCGCTAACACCTCTAATTGCCTAGATTTTTTTAGTTATAATAAACTTCTGTTATAGTATCTTCAAAAACATCTAGTATCGATAACAAATGTTGTATCAGAGGTTGTTTTGACAATTTTTGCCAATTTTGTAACACTAGAAACCTCTGCTATAACCTCCTCTAAAAGTTCTTTTCCTTATAGTGTGAGTCTAGGGTGAAGTTTGTATACTTCAGATACAAACTTGGTTTGATGTAGAATGTCTCCCTCATTGAGAGGGAGTGTTGATGTTTGGACAACATCGAGAATAAATTCTCTTAGATTAATAATTAATAATATAATTATTGATTATTAAATAATATATATAATAAGTAAATGATAATAATAAATAGTTATTGATTATCCAAGGGACACATCCTTTCATGGATGGTCACCATATGTTCTCTATATATGGAACACTCATCATTGTAATAATAAATCGATCATATCTCATCTCATATGAAAAATAAACACAAAGGACTTATGCAAATGGAGAAAAGGAGGCTCAAATAGAGAGAGGATCAAGACTATGGGACCACCTACAAGCTCACAAGACTAGATACATCCATATCTGATCAAGGAAAATCAAGGAAATATGAACAAACAATCACCTACAGGGGTAGTCACGATCTAACAAGTTTTTAGTTGGCAACCGTCTACAAGAGGTCATAGATGAATAGTTATGAAGCCCGTGACTTATTGCTTTGGTATGAACTACTCACACAACACTGTTTGCAAAATTTTGGGAAAAACACCAGATCTGAACCACATCTAAAATAGTTTCTCCTTGAAGGAATTCTAGGGAAGACAATAGACTACTTAGATGTTTTCAGAAGTCATAAAAGCAAGGGATACATTAAACTAGAGAAGAATCAAATATTCTTCCCTAGTGGAGTCACTAATTCTATTGTGGATAAATCTTGCCTATGGATAATCCAGACCTCCCTTGGCTCTTACCTTGATCCAATACAAACTACGAGGATAGATTCCTAAATATTTTTCCCTAGATCTAAATGCAAATTTTCCCTTTTATGCTAAGAAAGGGTAGAGAGGCATACCTTTTCATTGAAGGTTTTCCTCACGTATCCTAGATTGACATAGTCTCATAGATCATGCTCCAACTCCTTCAACATGCTACCTGCACACACGACACACACAATATCAATTTACCATTTCTTTCCAGTGTTAGGAAAATAAAAATTTGATTAACATCTAACTTGATGTGTTCAAGGAGAGATCAGATCTAATATTTGTCATTGAATGCAATCAATATGGAAGGGGAAAACCATAGATCTATATCAATATGAAATGGAGAAGTACATCAAGATTTTGTTACCTTGAATGGTCGATGCATTCCTCCTTAAGGTCCTTGTTCTTTCTCCTCCTCGAATCTCAATAAAACAAGGTAGTCCTGAACTGGAGGTTGAATTGTATGGAGAATATCCTCTAAAAATACAATAACATAACTCTGTAAATGATTCTTTCTCTCCTTTTCCCATGAATGGAATTCCTTATATAGATTGGTGGGGGAGACTAGGATATGTTTCATATCTCTA